>JACGTP010000001.1:4422748-4597397 GCA_023678845.1 Mischocyttarus mexicanus
GCATTACAAACCGGCAATGACTCAAAACGACCGCATTTACCATTCCTGGGAGAAATACGAGGAGAAGTGTGCCGTAACCGTGGGCTACGAGTATGGGTAGACAATTTATTAATTGTGTCTCTCGCCGGTGACTCGCGGAAACCTTTCTCCTCGCTTCTCTTTACCCCCTCTCTTTGATATTTTTTCTCTCTTTTTCTTCCTTTCTTTCTATTTCTATAGCTTTCTTTTTCTTTCTCCTATAACTCCCCTTATCTCATTCGAGGTCTTTTGCGGTACCCTTTTCGGAAAATGTATTGCGACACGCACGCTGTCGACCGTTGTCTTTCGAAGATTCCGAAACAGAAAAACAACCTAAGAGCTTACATTTACAATTTAGATTCATACTTTTTTCTTTCTCTCTCTATTTCTTTAACTTCCATCAAAAAAAAAAAAAAACAAACCTAAATCTCAAAAAAAGGTTTTTCTTCGATAAATCTTAAATCTAAATTGTAATTCTAAAATCATGCGATGTGTATATCGATACGAAGAAAGAGTGATATAAGTTGAAGGATAATATTAAATATATTAGTACTACCGGAAAGTTCTGTCCAATATTTGAAATAAAACAAAATACAAATTATTTTTAACGCCATAGAAACGGACAGAACTTTCCGGTAGATTTAATATTATGAATGTTTATAAACTCTGTTTGAAAATCTTGACTTACCCATCAACGTGATCCGGTGTAGTTGTCATTGTAGTTTTAACAGGACCATTGGCAAACTCCGGAGGTGGGTCAGGTGTATTTGGACTTAACGGGCTGATAGGTCGTCTGGAGTTATTAACATCACCGATAATGTCGTCGAAATCTACCATAGGTGCTGTACCACGTACAGATGCTTTTCTAACCAACGATGGTGACGATAATTTTTGATGTTTTATCATATCGGTTGTTGCACCATAAGAAAACGGTTGACTAGTTTGTCTAGCGTGATAAGGAATGTCTTCGTCGATGAAATCAATGTTGCCGGAGGGTGAAAAAGAATCGACGTGTTTATTTCTACCATAAATATCCGTATTAGATTCGGATATTTTTCTATCGGGTGATACACGATATTCGTAATCGTCACGTCGATGTTCTATCGTTTTAATTGGACTATCTCTGTATTCATTTTTGAGCGTGCTATAGCTACTGCTAGAGTTGTACGGTGGACTCGATTCTTTGGCGACGCTGTAACTTCTGTAGGAATCCTTCAAGGTTGAATAAGTGGATGCACCGTGGCTGCTGTTAGTGTGACTACTGTAACTTCGATTTTCTTGTACGTACATCTTATCGTTTCTGTCCGTTCTTGAATAATCCTCTTGCATCGGAGGGTCCGGCATAGACTACAAAAATTCATCAACGCGAGAATATATACCCGGATGATATTTTTTACGATCGTATTACAAATCGGAGAACTTGCGTATACAATATTCCCCTCAAGATACACGTATATATATATAGACTTACCTCAACGGTTAGCATCATATCGTGAAGAAGTTTATCAAGATCACCGTGAGCCTGATTATCCGGCTCGTGTTCAGGTGGACTTGGTCTTTGAGGTGGAGCACTGCTGATACCGCTGTCCATGGAAACTGTCAGTGGTGAACCGCGAGCACCACCTGCAGCACCCTGGTGTACAACCGCGTACAAGGATCCATCTATGGGTCCGCAGGTGTAACCTAACCCACGTGGTGATGTTTGAACGGAAGAACTCGATGGTGGTGGTGGTGACAACGGGGTCTCACGGCCTTCTGGAAGATAGTCGTTATTTTTGTATCTTCAAGAATAATTTATTATATATATTATTAATTATTATAAATAGAATAAACCTATATTTTATCGAATAATATTATTGCTTGGTTTAATATTTGCTTTTTTTTTTGAATTCTTAGAAGGTCAGAATATATTTTACAATTTTTAATAGTTTAATAGTTGGAATTAGACAGGGAAAGTTAAGAATTATAAGAATGACCAATTCGTGTCTAGGAGATCGTGATGTTCGTATAGAGTATAATGATTGAGCATAAATCGTCGACCGATGTACCCCGTATATAGTTGAAATACTTGCCTTTTAGCAATCGAATATATAAAGAGAAAGAGGAATTATTTGCTTTAACTGTTTCGGTCTTTTATCCCCTGTAGTTGTACCAATTTAAGAGTTAATCTGCGATTATGTCACGATGAAGTAATTCAGGCGCATTCCTGTGACGTAATTATTGTGGTAGGTTGTTTTCTCTCTCGGCACGCTTTTCAAGAGAAAAAGAAGATGAAGATGAAGATGAAGAAGAAGAAGAAGAAGGGAGAAAAAACAAGATGATACCTCAAGAAAGGAATTTTCTTTCAAAAGAATTCGCGAAGAAATAGACGATCCTAGAAAAAAGAAACGATGGAAATCCCTTTTTTTTCTGAAGAAATAAACACTCTTTTATTTATTTTCCCTTTCTATTTCTCTTGAGAGTTAACGTGATATCTTGGATTTTCCATGCCGTCCATTTGTTCACTCTAAGCTATCGTATATTACCCTACTTGACATTAGATTCTCGCTGATTCCATGAGATTCTTATCGAAGCGACCGGTCACACGCGTCGCACGTGTCTTCAACAAGACAGTTACTTTCTTTATTCAAACCCTTTGAATTCCACCAGTGAAGAGGGTTCATTTGATCCTAGGTTTATCTAAACCGTAAAGGATTTTTATACATTTATTCATTTGTCCTTTTAGATTTTATACAAGAAATTATATACACGAAAGGAGATACAAATTAAATTAAATTACAAGTTTTTTTTTCTTTTACAAAAATTATACAAATATTAATTAAATAAATTTGTAATATTTATTATATTAATAATTATTATTATATATATATTTTTTTTTCAATCCAATACTGCACACCCACCGGGACTTGATTTCAAGATTTTTTGAAGCGACAAAAATTTTCATACGACTGGCTTTATGCCCTGAACTATTCACGTCTCCAAATAAATTTCTAATATATAATTATTAAATTTGATTGTAAAATAAATTCTTTTTTAATAATTAATATTATATATTAACAAAAATGTTCTATTTCACATTCAAATTTTCAGTATCTCAGATTTCTATCGTCCCAATACTTTACAGTCTTTCAACAAATTATTAATTCGTCTTTCATTGATCGACGTTGTATAAGAAATTATGTTATCGCGTGAAAAGGGTAATAAGAGAGACAAAAGAAAAAAAAAAGGAAGAAGTAAAAAAGAAGAAAAATAATTATTCGATCGAGTAGAGTTATTCGAGTCACGAGTTTTTACAAGACATTAAGATAATTATGGTCATTTTCACTGACGAATGTCAGAAAGGATTAACGCGTGTACATCGTTCGTTGGTAAAAAGATGTAACACGCGTTCTCGAATTATCTCCAACCGCAAGTTTCTTCTTCCATCACGAGAAAGATGAAGAAAAAAAAAATCATATGTACGTCTATATACATATATACATAAATATATACATATATACATATATACATATATCCATATATACATATATATAGGTACGTAGGTAGGGAACGTTTTATTCGAGAGGCTGGTATCATCGTTGTTGGATCACGTTTTAATTTTCATATTTTCAACGTGGTCTGTAATTAGAGTGGCACCTCGACTTCGGCTCGTATTTCTCTCACGTTGAAAGAGAACCGGCTTGTTAGATGCGCGATGCAATATCCAAAACGGTATGCAAGAAAAGGAGCAAATGAATTTAACAAAAAGAAATAAGAATAAAAAGGTGAGACAGTGAAAGAGGCAGAGAACAAGAAAAGGAGAGAGTAAGGGATTATATGTGTGTGTGTGTGTGTATGTTTGAGAGAAAGAGAAAAAAATATATATTATCAGAAAGTGGGGGTAAAGTTATAGTGAGTAAAGTGCTAGCAAGTACTGTAGTTTTCATCGACTTGGTAAAATGGTTTTTAAAATGCAACCATAAGTGTATTGAAATTCCTTGCAGTAGTAGAGAGACGTTTGCTAAACCATTAGCGAGAGACGCGGAAAGGTTGAAAAGAAATTCAGTCTGCGAATATACTTTTTTTTTTTTCTTCTTTTTCTTCTTTACTTTTTTTCCCTCTCGTCCTGGAAATTTCTTACGAAAGGAGAATCATTTGAAAACATCTACGTAAAAAGAGGACCGTGTATTATATTTTCAACTTTACGATTTTATTTGCTTTATACGTTTTCATTTCTTTCGAAAGATTTTTAAATACCTTATTGAATCTTTTCTCTCAATACTTTTTCTTTTTATTTCAAATAAATTTCTATAGGAATAAATGAAATTTGAATATTTTATTTACGTTATCCTCGTTGTTTACACCTCGTAGAAAAATATATAAAAAAAAATTTAATAAAATAAAAAAAAAATGGGAATAAAATATTTGCATTTCTTGCTTTTCTCGATGTCGATTGAATACAAGATAAGAAGAAGCATCACACATTTACTGTAACAAGTATATACACATCACATACACACATATATATACTTGGTCACAATATTCATTTACATGTTACGACCGAATTTGAATAACAAATTCAATCAGCCCGTTGAGCTGCTTCATTTGCAAACACCCCGTTTCTCTTCTCATAATTTCAATTAATTCGTCCTCTACTTGAATTTTTTCTCCTTTTAAGGTATCCCCCCTTCCCTTCCTCCTTCCGTCGCCACCCATTTCCTTCGTGTCAACCAGACAATTTTTAACATATCAATCTCACGCTTTTTAACGATATTATATCGTAAATTCAGAAAATATAAAGTCTTTTTTTATTTTTTTCTTTGCTTGCACGTAATCTCGATGGGATATATTCACAAATATTTTTCGAATTTAAATTATTATAAATATATATTAATTCATTATAATTCCAATTACTCGGAGGGTTGCATTTTACGAGATTAGGCAGGTTTACGGTGAACAGCAGGCGATGGTTAACCAAACTTACGAAGTTCTTTTATATTTTTCAAAGAGCATAACACAACAGGTGATGTGAGACAAATCGGTTGATTTAGAGTCAATCGTTGGAATAGAATCGTTGGAATTCGTGTTTTTGGATAGAAGAGTGAATGAGAACTTGTGGCTCGTATAGAATTGGTATCGAAATTATCGAGTGTCGAGTTAGTTATCAGAGAAGAGAATGAGAGAGAATGACAGAATGAAAAAGAGAGAGAGAGAGAGAGAGAGGGGAGGGGGAAAGATATCATAAATCGTTAGAAAATTCACGTCGAAGTTGTTCGTGTATTCATAAGCAAAGCCGTCGTTCTTTACACGTGCTATCTTCCTTCTTCGTTTTCAGAGTTATTGGATTCTTTAAAGTGTTTCGAAGTTATATTAGTCGATGCATTATCTAAGATTTATGAGAAGTAAAGACGACGTTTAATAATAGAAAAAGTTTCAATCGTATAAATACGACGGGTGTATGTGTGTATTTATGCACACGTGTGTGTTTTGTGTGTATGTGTAAGTGTGTGGGTTATAGTTAAAAGGGAACGTTGTTCAGTGACTAACGATTAAAAGTAAAAATAGTTTTTAAGATGTCTAAAGAACTCGTTAAAAATGTTTTTAAGAATAGTAGGACAAATTTGTTAGTTATTAGAAGACGAACGTATTGCGAATATTACCGTGGTTTGTTTCTTTTCTTTTCTTTTCTTTTTTTTTTTCTTTGTCTATTTTACCATCTTTGTTTTTCTTCCTCTTGAAGACCACCCAGTGATTTTTTTCGAAGAACTAAAGGATCTTAAGGGAAGGGGGAACTCCCTTAGGCCCTAAGAGGAGGAGAAGGGAAGCTCGAGAATAAATTTTTTCGAGGAAATATAATGAGACGAATATTCTCATCGGCACCGTTCGAAGGAACGGATAGTTTGCCCCGAAGGTATTACGTGACTTTAAACCAAGTATAATATACACAGGTATAGATATGATAATATTTGTGAATATGCGTCGTAAGTTGCCACCACCATTTCATTGAATTTGTCCTTAGGGTATAAGATACCTTTAGAATAAATGCTTGAATGTATAGAATAAAAATCGATTAATCAAAAATATTATTAAAAGAGAGGAGATGATTATTATGTTTTATTTTATCATATTTCAACGTCGAAATTGAAATTATTCAAAAAAAAAAAAAAGACATCGATGGGTATATCGTACAAGCTTTAAGTAAAAAAAATAAATAAATAATTATAAATAAATTATAATTAATTATAAATAATTAATAATTTAAAAATTTAACAAATTATAAATAATATAATAAGAAAATAATAATAGTAAATTATTATTATTTCACATAGGTTGAAATTATTAAATTAAATTAATCCTTTTAACAGAGGGTAATTGTATAAAATACTTTAGACCATATGAAAAGAGGATTAATCAAAATTACGATATAGAGGAAGGATTTTAATGATACCAATTTTCTCTTATTAATCTCCACAATCGGATCAATCAGATGATATTACGATATTAAAATATTGAAAATGAAATTCGCGATATATTGATGATAGAGGAAGAGTAGAATGATGTTATTTTCTCTTTAACCATTCGATGAATTAGACGAATCCGATATATTCGAACGTTTAAAATGAAATTCGATGAAATCTAAAACTTGATCTTATAGTTAGATAGAGTTACACGATAATAATTCTCAAAAGGATAACAGATAAATACCGTATTGCATATATAGCATGACAGATCTTCGAAGTATATATCTAGCTGGTATACTTAACACGTGCACGTTGCAGCTGCGATTATAATGCCATATAACTGCAGATCATACACGCATATATAAGATATATGCAGTTACCAGAGTAAGGAAACATATAAGAATCTAAAGAAGATTTATTACTTCAAATCACACGTTAACGTGACTTGTACTTTTTTAACCAAATCTATGATTTTTCATCTAACGAAAACATAAGTTCCACGCAGGAACACACTCTGTAAAGGAAAGTATGAATTATGTAGGTGTTATACAAAGCTCCAGGGTAATATGTAATACGAGTATCGAAGAATGAAAATCAATCAATTTATCTAAGCCAATAGGGGAGAAAGTTTTCATATAATACAAGTTTGTTTAACAAAAGATCATTTATCATTTAGTATTATAAAAATTCGAGAAAAGAGACAGTTTTTATCTACCAAGTCCAACAAATCTTACGAATGATATGATGTTAATAGAAAAAAGAAACAAAAAAAGAAATAATCAATTTCAGTTACGCGTTAAAGTAGAAAAAAAATATTTCTCGACATTACAGAGGATGAAGAGTTACTTTTTTTTTTTATAGTAATTACTTATCCGTGTGATGAATGCTATGTTTTTATATTTATTACGTTACCGGTCTCGAGAACGTGTTCTTTCGAATACAGTTTGTAAACTTCTCCTATGGGACATAAAAAGGAGAAGAAGAAGAAGAAGAAGAAGATGAAGTAAGAAATTTTTTCAAGAAAGAAACTAGAAACCTCATCAACAAGAAATTCGCGTGACCATAGTAGTAGACTGACTCCTCGTGTATATTTGTGTGCGTGACGATTTTTCACGATTTCACCAACTATTTCAATTTCGCGTTTCGTACCGGTACCATTTTCTATTACTCGATCATCTACATTATCGGTCAAAAGTTTGAAAGTAAAGTTGTTCGAAATACAAAATGATAAACGGGTTTTTCTTAGTTAACATATCTATTTTTTTTATATGCAATAATTATTATTAGGATTAAAACCTAAAGATGAATATAAACATTGTAGTTCATATCGTTAAATGAAAATTATATAACAAAAATATGATATTCAAGTCAACAAATAAATCTAGCTCTAGTTACATAAAAAATCTAATTTTTCTATTTATAATAATTATACTATCTCTAGTTAAAATACAATCTAGCTGTAGTTATATAAAAAATCTAATTTTTTTATTTATAATAATTATACTTCGTTCCTATGAATTTTGCATAGTGATAAGAGTAGGAAACTTTTAGCCGATAGTGTATAACTTAAACCCGATGTGTCGTGAGTGCACGCGATATCGTAAACTTAACTTAATTTGAGAATGTAGGAGAGGTAAAATAGAATAAACGTATGGAATATAGGAGAACGCATGGGTGCCTATGTTACCCGTGTTACGCGTCGAAGTAAATATGGTAATTAGATTCCGGTGTGGAGACGTCATCGCTTTGAAGTTGCTTCATCTTTCTCTCTCTTTCTCTCTCTATTTTCTCTCTTTCCCTCTTTCTATTCTCGTTCTTTCAACGTGTACCCTCGTCCTTTACGTTGAAACGAATGATCACGCCTACATGCTCGGTAGTAAAGTTTTCCATGCTTAGGGCGGCGAAGGGTTTCTATTCATCGACGAAAGGCGGCCCGTTATTATCTGTCTTATTCATTTTTTTCTGTTTTTTTTTTTCTTTTATTTTTTTATTTTTGAGATGAGGAGAAGAAGAAGAAGAAGAGATAGAAAAAGAAAATGAGTAAAAGAAGAGGAAGAAATAAGGATTGTGGGCGAAAGGTGCTTATTGAACGTACAAACGAGAATGAGAAAAAAGAGATAGATGGAAAGAAATAAAAAGAGAGAAAGAGAAAGAGAAACGCGAACGAATTACTCGTTTGTCGACCTTATAGAGATTCATGAGACGCCGATGGGAAGTGGGCACCGATCCAGACAGAATATACCGTCCTACCCGGCAATGACAAAATGCCGACATCGAGATTAGGGCGTGGTATTTTTTTATTATTATTATTAGTATTATTATTAGTATTATTATTAATATTATTATTTGTTTGTTTCGTTTTAGTTTTTAATTCTATCCCTTTTTTTTGATCATCTGTTTTTATCTTTTTCTTTTAAGAAAGAAAAAGGGATAAGTATTCGATAATTTTGTTAAATAATTTAATACTTGAGACTTCTAAGGACACGAGGGAATGATTAAGAAAATAACCAGTTTATCGATATACTCTACTTGATGCATACATACATATATATATATGCATCTCTTACAATTGCTCGACCTTCGAGATCAGTATCGTTCATTTTTATAATGGATTTTTATTTTCCTCATTGATTTTAGTCGGCGATAGAATCTTTTTCGTCTGCTAATCCGTAATATTCGAATTTGTAATATTTTGACAGATTGTTCTATTCTACTTTTTTTTTCTTGATAAAGGGAAAAAGTATGATGTATATCTGACTTTTTTTGTGTGGAAGTAATAATGTTTGTTTTTTTTATATTTTTATTATTGATAAATAGCGATGAAGAATGTTTGTCTATGATCGTTGAAGATTAGGGAATAATGGTACTCTAATCTCGAACGATTAAATGAAAATGTAGATATAAGTGTTGGATAGTAAAATTATCTGAATGGTCGATCAATGAAGGTGATCGTTTATGCGAAACTCTGATAATCGGTAAACTCTATCAACTCTTGGAAATAATCACGTAGCATTAGCGTCAAATATAATAAATAAGGAAAAATTCTTTCTTTATTTCAAATGATACTTTCATTATTTTATTTCTTATGTGTCAGAAAATGACCAAGGAACGAGAAATTCTTAATGAACAAAAAATTCAAGGACTTTAACGCGATACCAAATAAGGAAACGACGAATGATACAAAAAAATCTTATGATCCAAAACAATTCTATGAATAATATAAAAAAAATAAAATAAACATATTGAAATAAAAATATTACCTTCAAATTAATTTCTATTTTTGAGAACGGTAGATATTTGCGATATCCTAAAAATTTGATCACTGTGACGTTTTGTTTCTATCTTTCGAAAAGATCAATGATCGATATGATCTAATGTAAGACGTTAACGAATCACGTAAACTACGTCAGAACGACGATGACGACTATGACGACTGTTAAGTTAGGCGAGGAAACAAGACACGTTCCGTTCACCGGGAGCACAGAAACAGCACTGTTCGTTGCAAATGCTACGCGATGGTGTTGTCACCACTACTACATACATACGTACATACACATATACATTAACTCGACTAGTATATACTGCTTGTATCCTCGTCATCATTATCATCATCACTGGCTCTCGACCTACGCAAGAAACTTTACTCGCTTGCTTGTTTGTTAAAATAAACATCGAAGAATATATAAAAAAAAAAACAAATTTCGATCAAATCAAAATTAGATTAAATAAATTATTATATGTTATACAATTAATATTAATAATTTTTATAAATAACTAAATTATATCTTTTTTTTATATTTGACTTGTGTGTGTGCATAAAAGTGTAAGAAAAAAGAGAATGGTGATACTGTATTGGTGTTTACGTGTTAGTGCGAATGTATATGCAAAATTACTTTCAAATACAAATTTTAACTTGCTTTCGAGTGTCCTTTCGAATACATAGTTAAATGTTTAATACAGTTTATACATTTATACGCAAGTATATACGAGAGAATGTATTACGTTTTACGCATACATATAGAAACAAAATATATGTGATTTAACGAGTATCAGTGACATTCACATTCGCAGAGATCCCTCTCTACTATAGTCATTCGGTTGGCCTCCCGTCGTCGGTCCTTCTACGGCAACTCTCCACTCCACATAAGCAGGTTTCTTCGTCTTCGTCTTCGTCATCGATCGCATACGTTCGTATTACCGAGCTTACGCATTTTATGTTTAACAGAGTGTGAGAGAGAAAGAGAGAGAGAAAGAAAGAGAGATAGAGACAAGTGATATCATAGAAAACGATCTTTTTTCCATTTCAATTGTCTAAATTAGGCTTAACCGACATCTATTCTAATGTCTTTTATGGAATTAGATATTTACCCCATATAAGTATATGTGTTTGAAATTTCCAAATATTTTTTTATCTTAAACGATAGGATATATTTATTGTTAATAATGCGGTATAAGCATTGTAACAATTTTTGTATTTAATTTAGTATATTATATATAACAAAAATTATGTATACAAAAAATTCCTTATAATATATTCAAAAAAATATTTAAAAATATTTAATAAAATATATAATAATATGGGGATTATATTTATTGTTAATAACACGTATAAACGTTGATGTAATTTGTTTGTAATTAACTATATAAGTGTATTTAATATTAGAATGGATTTAAAAAAGGAATTTTTAATGAAATGGGAAGAATTTAAGATTTCCGATTAAAGTAATTAAGTTTAGATATTTTATATAAACCATATATTACCTTATCAATCATATATTATCCTATTTATCGTATAAATATGATAGAAATATTTTAAGCACCTCCATGTATAGTATATGTAATAATCTTTATGTATTAGAAAAAGAAGAAGAAGAAATACGTTGTTAAATCAAGATTACCATAGATTTAATTAGAAAATGAATGAAATGATAGAAACAGAAAGATCTTATCTCTGGCATAATATTGATTTTCCTTGAGTGTAATAGCAGACGGTTTACAAGACTTCCCCGTGTTACACGAGATATAGGTTCTGTTTAAAACGAGATCCACGCAAATTGGTACAGAGAAACGATTGAATATAACGAGTGAATATAAGCCTTATGTGCTGTGTATATGTATGTGTGTATGTATATGTGTATACGTGTTGCTTGTACTTGCCGTTCACGGCTGGTGTAAATGAATGGGCTGTAATTAATAATTCATCGTTTACCAATATGACCACACGCTTACATTCGAATATATATACATATTTATATATGTATTAGTGTATGTGTGTATATATATATATATATACATACATGTACGTACGTAGTTATGTAGATGTAAGTAAAGTAATATTGCTTTTTCTTATTTCAACTTTATTATCCTCTTTCTTTTTCTTTTGACTTATTCGTTTAGGTCGAGTTTAAAACGCGTGCTGCTATAATAAGATTCTAAGTCGTTTTGTCTTTCAGGTTAAAAGGCGCCAGAATAGATTCCGTTAGACGATTATAAGATATTCTTACGTTAGATAGATACTAACTAGAAAACATGTTTCTTATTATTTTCCAACTATAACACTTAATCTTCGTTAATCATTAGAATTTATGAAGGAATTTTTTTTTCTTCAATTAATCTACTATATAATTTCGAAGTTTTTCATTAAGTATTTATGGAACCATTATGAATGAGTTACGATTATTATTTCCGCTTTTATTTTATTTCCATTAGCTTGAAATTATTAAAAAAAAAAATAAATAAAAATAGATAAAAATTATACAAATTATGGAAATAATAAGTTTTTACGGATTGCATTGGTAAATAATAGTTTTGTTTAAATTTTATAATGTAAAAATCAAGGTAACTCTAATCGTTGGTTTAGAATGAACAAAAAAATAAAGAAAAGGAATATTTAATTATACCGAAAATTGAACAAATAAATATTGATCTCGAGTAAGCTTTTAACACTCCCTGATGTTGCGAACGTGCCGCACGTGGTGCTCGCTAATCACAGGCCTCGGAGCACGCACGTACGACGTATTTGCATCATCCACCTAACAGCGCGCGGTCAGTTCTCTCTCGTGTGTGCGTTGAATGTGTTGAATGAAAATAGGGTAGGAGGTGGAGAGAAGAAGGTTAGAGAGAAGAACTTCTTCGTCAGCTTTCCTATACAGTAGCCTAATAATAACTTTTACTCGCTTCGCAAACCATAACGTTGATTCGTCTTTTCAAGAATATCCTGTACGAGTTTTATTAAAAAGTCCTTGAAGATTATTATCAGAGAGAAAGAGAGGGAGAAAAAAGTTGAATCGTGCAATTAGTATCTTTTACGTATTGTATGGTTATTTATAAAACGATTGTTCTTGCCAATAAAAGAAGACATTCATGCAGAGTTTAAATGATTTATGCATAGATAATAATAAGAATTGGAAAACTAATATAATTTATTTAAAAATTTATGACATTTTTATTATTATTATCTAACAATGAGGTAATTGTTCTTAAGTTGAAGAAAATGTTTAATTAAATTTAACTATAATTATGTATTTAATAATGATAAGATGAATAAAAATGAATGTTGATTTTTATAGAAATTTATGTCAAATTATTATAATAATATTTAAAAAAATATATTATATTATATCAATTATATAATTATTCAATATTATTATTATTATGTATAATTAACAATAATATGAATCTAGTGAGAGATAAACGAGGTTTTGGCTTTTCGTTAGAAAATTAAAATAGAATTAAATGTTAGTTTTCATCGTGAAAAAGTTCATTAGACACGGATGCATCATTTGATAGTACATTCATCATCTTTTCAGTTGATTTTACAAGTCTGTTATACACCGGTCTATTTCTACTTGCCAAGAGAAGTTACGAGGATTGAAACGAAAAGTTGGACGGTCCACCTTAAGAAGAGGCGTGTATATATACTAATATATATAAATGGTACGTGTGCTTGTGTGTGTGTGTGTGTGCGTGCGTGTATATAACATGGAAGATCTGGGACAAGGACGTAGAAGCGATTGGTCGATTCGATTCGTTTCGATGCGATGCGAACTGTCATTCGTTTCTTCTAAATTATTCAAACGTATGAGAGAGGAGACCGTGGGATAAACGAATTATCGATTATGTTCATTTCTCACGATTGTTTATTAAAGAAAAAAAAGAAAAAGAAAAGAAACACGGGTATAATATTAATCAATAGTTTATGAAACATCGATGAATAAACAAATTTAACGATCTTAGTTATTACTCGGATGAGATTGTTGATAAAAAAAAAAGAATTAATTAATCCTCATGATCATTTACGAGAAATCAATTTTATAATACCCAGTATAATAAACGTCGATAAATAATAATAATAATAATAAAAAAAAGGTTTAACGATAAGAGTCATTCTCTGAACCTTTGTTTGTAAAAAAGAAATAAATAATAGTAACCAATAATTATTTTACTGTCGATAAATATATCAAAAAAAAATAAAAGAAAAAATCTGTGTCAACGAGTTACGAGTATTTTTCTTCTCTTATATTTGTTTCGTAATTTATTTTGTTGGTTAACGATAAAAATCTTTGTTTTCAAGGAAGATATATCGAGTTGGTGGAAAACAAATGTCGGATTTTTGGCAACAATTCAATGGAAAAATTCGACATTTCTTTTTTACCACCAACCCAATATTTATATTTCAAATGGTATATATTTTATATTAAAAAAAAAAGAAATAAAGAGAATTTTCTCTCAGGACGACACTTGGAATAGTTTTTCGTACTCGACAAAGGCGGTCACTATGTCGACTTGAAAATCTTTTTCATGGTTTGTGCGACCATTCGGGATCCTTTTGTTCGGTCGTTGGCGAAGCGACGAAACGAGAAAGTAGGAGGAAGGGTTGACCGATAATATATAAAGAGTAAAAGGGATAGAGAAAGAGAGAGAGAGAGAGAGAGAGAGAGAGAGAGAGAGACAAGAAGAGAAAACAGAGAGACAAGAGGCTATTGTCTTGTCTTTCGGTCGTACGTCTTCCTACAGTTACGTCACCATTGTTTACCCCCTTCCCCCTACTCCTCTTCAATCCTCAAGCACTCCCTTCACGATTCCTCGTGTCCTTTTATTTCGTCACTTGGACTTGCTCGGTTGTGCAACCGATTCGCCCTTTATGGTCGGCTGCGATGCACGCGTGTGAAAAATTGAAAGAAATAGAAAGAGAGAGAAATCATTTGTTGAAAGATTAGAAATAAAATAAGAAAAAAAATAGTACGTGACAATCATTAAAGTAAGATCAAATAGAGATCATTAATTTGAAGATTAGAAATGAAATTTGAATGAGAGTATTTGAAAAGTGAATCAGTGTTGTTCGCGAAAGAAAGAAAACAAAAATAAATGTAATCATTAATTTTGAGATTAGAAATATTATTTGTAAATGATGATATATTTGTGAAGTGAGTATTATATTGCGAAAGGAGAAAATAAAATTAGGATGGAATGATTAATTGTGAGATTTAGAAATGAAATTTGAAAAAAAGTATATTCGTGATATTGAAGAACTGTCAAAAGTGAATTATGAGAGCATTAGAAATATATTAGGGAAAAAGGATGATTTGAAAAAAATTACGAATTGGTAAGATTTATTGGAGGTAGTATGATTAGATTGATATTTTCCAGATCGGAGAAATTGATTTGTTAAAACGATAACGGAAATGGTCCGTATCCGTGACTACTTCCAAGTAAGAGACCCGACAAGATTTCCCAAAGATTACTACCTGCTCTAAACTTTCCAGGAATAAACTTTCCCGCGTTAAGGAATCGATTCGAGAGTTGCATTTCTTCGAGAAATCGATCTCTGTTCACATAAGTGTATATATGTGTGTGTGTGTGGTTTTACCAATTTTAGACAAAACGATTTTTATCTAAAACGTAGCTTTTTTATCATCCTACTTGTCTTACCAAAGTAAAATGTTAAATAATATATATTTGTAATACTGATATTGTTAATAACAATAATTAATATATATTTTTATACCAATTTAAGTAGAAAAATCCTTCAGCAGTTTCTCCGAAGCAAAATGTATTTCGGACACCAAATTTAATTGTATGTTTTAACAGATAAGTTTTTACACGTCAAAACAAGAAGGTAGGTTCACTCGAACGAACTTTCATCGAAGATCGAAAATCGGACTAGCACGGAGGTTTAGTTCGGTCACGTAGACGAAGTGGAAATGCGCGAAAACTATCATCGACTCTGTTTCGTTCCTTCCCGTCGTTCTTGAAGCCAAGAATAAACCGAGTTAGAACCCCACCACGGAAACCACCTTCCATCCTTCTACGAAAGTTACATCCCTGTTTTCCTCATTATTATTATTATTATTATTATTATATTTATATTTCATAATTTTTATTATATATATATTTACAAAAAAATATTATAATTTTATATTAAAAAAATATATTACAATAATATAAATAATATAATCGTAATAATACACATTGACACATTACCAAAAAAAAATAAAAAAATAATTCTCCATACGTAATATTATTTTTCATATAAAAATTTATTTGTTTAATTTTAAAGAGGATCATAATTTTCTACAAAATAATTAAGATCATCTCTTTAAAGTGATATTGCATTTTCAATTAATTTTCTATGGGTTTTATTTTTTTTAGATTTCTATTAAAAAATTTCAGATCACTGATGTGACGATGATAATAATAATAATCGTAGTTTCTTTAAAACAAGAAAAGATAATATCGTGAAAAGGTAAAAAGAAGAAAAAAAAATGAATGGTGAACGATA
The DNA here is from genome assembly GCA_023678845.1 of Mischocyttarus mexicanus. Lineage (NCBI taxonomy): Eukaryota > Metazoa > Arthropoda > Insecta > Hymenoptera > Vespidae > Mischocyttarus > Mischocyttarus mexicanus. The sequence continues at coordinate 4,438,988 of JACGTP010000001.1, forward strand.
TAGTAATAATAATTGGAACGATTTAATAGTAAACGTTTCATTGGAAGATACGCAACACAAACGTCTACGTTCCTTTCTGTTAGCCCTTACATTCGAGAAACGTGTTGTTAATTTTAGACTTGTACGTTTCCGTACGTTCCATTTCTCTTATTTCTTTTCATATACCTTACATCCTTTTCGTTACCCATTCTTCGATCGACTAATCTCTCTTCAGGGAGAATAAATCCCTTTTAAAGTATCATTGTTCGACGTTATTTAAAAGCAAGATATCGATTTTTCGAACGAAAGCAGATGTTCGTTCATTGATGACAATATTGGAAAAGCATAAAAGTGTCTTTAGATTTCTATATTGATCAATGTATTTCATTGCGAATGTGTATTATATGTGAATTAAAAATAAATAAAATAAAATAAAAAATTTTCAATTAAAATAAAACCTTGAATTTGCAATAACTCCACCATACACGAACCTACAATTAAATAATATTTTCTTATTCTATAGACGATAATAATCAATTCCAATAAGTAATAAAGTATCAAAAGTGTGTAAGTGTCGTTAGATTTCTATGTTAATCAAAACGCATTTAATTACGAATGTGTACGTGAATTAAAAACAAAAATAAAAAATAAAAAATTTTCAATTAAAACTTTAAAATGCAATATACATTCACCATACGCTACCCCTACAATTAAATAATATTCTTGTAATTTCATATTGACGATAATAATAAATGAAATCTTTTGTACAAAATAAATATAAGAAATTTATCGAGTAGAGAAGGATGAAATTAAATCTTAACCTTTGATAGTTCAGTCGAGTTAAGTTAAAAGTTGGAATAAAATAAAAGAGAGAAAATTCTATGATCAATTTAGTTACCGACACCCACGGATAAAGGAACGAAGTCTTTACTTGGAAGGCATTGAGAGGCTGAAATTGATTTCAACTTGGTCACACCCCGTAAAACTTGGTCAAAGGGTCGAGTTATAGACGGGGGATTGGATAGATGGAGAGATGGGTGGATGGATGGGTGGATAGAAGGATGGATGGATGGATGGGTGGATGGATGGATGGATGGATGGATGGATGGATGGATGGATCGGACTAAAGGTGTCGTGGTTATATGCTATTCGATCAGCCTAACCTATCTTCTTCGTGCATCTACCCTCACTACCACCATAATCGAACCACCACTACCACACACGATACTGTAAATTTCCCCCACCGCCAATTCCCGTTAAACACTCATCACTTTTCTTCCCTACTTCCATCGGAAAACTTATCCGCAGTTTTCTCCCTTTTTTCCTATTCCATTTTATCCACTTTACCCTTTCCCAATTCTGACCCAACTATAAGCGCAGAGTTAGTTGTTCTGGCTATTTTCCCACATTTATCCCACATATCTTTCTATTTCTCTTTCGTTTTACAATACAATTTCGATTTACTTACAACGTTTCGGCCAATTTTCGATTATACTTTTATTGGAAATCCCCTTTTCTATTATATTATTCATGTACATCTTTTAGATTGCAATTTCAATACACAAGTGATGAAGAATTCATCTGATCGTGAGTGATGTATGATCTTTGATCGGAGAAGAACAGATTTATTTTATTATTACTATTATTATTATAATATTTTTTTTCATTGTGAAATAATCATACATCAAGTAAGAGATGAGACACACAATTCAATTAGGTGTGGTTCGATTTAATAGTAAATAATATTATATTAATAAAGTAAAGATCAAAGGTAAAAACAAGATACAAAAAAAGCACCGATTGTTTAAGTTACTATTACACATATATACAATAAATTTCAACTAACTATGTATTAAAATTCCACGTTATATACACGATCGTGTTAAGACCACATTCCGAAATCGGTGGATTAGATTGACGTTGAGCCAAGATCACGAATCGAGATAGTAGTTCCGATAGATAGATAGATCGATTATTATACCGATAAACGGATCTCTTTTTCTTTTTTATTTCTTATTTATTTAGTTTTGAAATTGGAAAGAATTTGCTACAAAATAGAATTGAAACGAATATATATATATATGACGAAACACGGAAAACACCATAGGAAAATACAGAACCTTGCCTCCTATTTTATTGGCTCGACCTTTGATCTATTTTCAGTTAGGCTATCTCGTTGTCGCCGATTAACCTGCCTGCCCGTCGTCTATCTTCGATATATTTTCTTTTTTTTTTTCTTCTTCTTCTCCTCCTCCTCCTCTCTTTCTTTCTGGTTGGCAAAACGTATTTCCGGCAGGATTAGTCAGCCGTTCTAAATGCACCGTGCGCTAACTATGTTTTAGACGTTCTTCGTTTATCTTTCGTTCTACTCTCACTCATTCTCTCTCTTTCTCTCTCTCTTTCTCATCGTGTCTCGTTCGATGTAACGCCAAGTTATATTTCTGACTAACCGCCACCCCCCGCCTTCCTCCTCCTCCTCACCCACCTAATTCTTCTTTTTTTTGGATCGAGGTTAATTGGACACCTATTTTTCTTTTATTATAACCAAAATTTCTCACCGAAGATTAATTTTTGTATTTAATTTACGTTACATTTGTTTATATGTAAAAAAAAAAGAAGAATTTATATTTAATTGTTAAATTTGGCGGTAATCGATGCGTCAATGTTATGTAGATAGCGTAACTAAATTTAGTAATTTCTAGTGTTTAGGAAGTAAGTCTTTCTGGCGTAGTAAGAGAAGAATTATCTTCTCACGGTATGGTAGCAAGAAGAATTTTATCCATGTAATCCGTTAATTAACTAATCTTTTCTGTTTTCAAATAAATATTGCGTTGTGTATACGATACACGAGAGCATTTTAACATGAATTCAATTTTAATAGAAATAAATTAATAATTTTCTACTTTGTTACTAAAGCAGATCATTTATTTACCGAATGTTATTGTGTTGAGGTATATTAATCGTTTAGGATACACAAGAAAATAGATAGATAAGCTTACCGTCATCGCTTATCTCGAGATTCGTGTAGCTGTCCCAATGAAGAATAGGATCGTGATGAGCCGAGGCATGAGGTACGGCGGGTGTTGGTGCCGGAATTGGGCCATCCTGACGTTTCGCATCAGTTGCGAAATAAAGGGTCACAACACTATCGGGTGGACATCGTGGATCTTCGCAGGCTACGTCAAGTTCCGAACGGGGAAATGACACTACGTTTTCTGTGATGACGCATGTGTGGAACTGTAATTACATAATATCGTATTTCTTTAATAATATTCTATATTTATGACACTTTTTATATCAGTCACACACGTACTTGTTAATTGAATCGATTAATTTCGCAAACAAAAATTAATAGTTACGAAAATTGATCAATCAACTGTTTGTTTCGAAAATGATGTACACGAATTTTGACAAAAATTGAAAAAAGAATAACTATATAATTTTTAATATTTTATTTGTAACAAATAAAAATGGAAAATAATACGAATATTACATTGACATAAGTTGAAGAAATCTTACCTGTAACGAGAACATAACTTCTCGGCTCTGTTTGGAATATACCCTGTGATAACATTTAACGAGAATGTCACCTCTCAAACGAAGACCACCGAGATTAACCGTGAACTCACGAGCATTCGTCACCGAGTACAAATCCGATGTGTAAACTGGCGTCAATCCTTCGTAGACTTTGAGGAACGCTCGACATCCGGTAGGCTCGAAGAGTGGCACTCCGAGTACAGTAAGGTGTGTCAAGTAAAGAGGAGACTGACTGATTCTCAATGACCCAGACAATAATCCACTGAAGTACTCTATGTATCTGTAAAAAAAAATTCACAATCGATGACATTTTTAATTAATTAATATTTTTTTTACAAAAATTATATATTTAAAAAATTAAATATATTAGCTTGGTGGAAAAACAATGTCGGATTTTTCCATTGAATTGTGGTTAAAAATCCCACATTTATTTTCCATAATATATAATATATACACAATTTTAACATATATATTTACATAATAATACGCATATAAATATTTTCATAGAGTGAACCTAAAATAACTACCAGATTAATGTTAAATTATTAATTATTCTTTTCCGGAAACTTTTCGGGGTACCTAATTTATTTTTCCTCAAAAAAAAAGAAAAAAAAATACTTAAAAAGTTTTCTTTCATAAAGGAATAAATTGAAACAAAATATAAAACCTACTTTAGGATTTAATATGCACACGTATACATATATATGTAAGGTGGACTCGAAAATTGTGAGATGGTTTTAAATTAAATAAACTTTAATTTTTATTTTTAAAGCTTACGTAAATCTAATTTAACGACAGATTATAAAAATTATGTTAAAGTCTTAGGAACTTATATATATATATATGGTCTAGTTTATATGAGTAAATGAAATTGCGGTTTATTCTTGTTTTTAAAATAAGAAATAGGAAGGAAGGAAGGAAGGATAGATAAACCTATTCTAGTCTACTGGTACTCTCTCTAAGATCTCGATAATAGAATAACACGCTCGTGAAAGCACAAGCATCGCTAACGACATGCTAATGCTTGCGGCTTGTGTAATTAAGGGTGAAACTCGATGCTATGGAATCATGTTAGGGCATCGGAAAAGAAGAACACAATCTTTGCAGGAAGTTAAGAAAGTATGAACTCTGACAATAGATGCTTATTATCAATTATTTTTTCTTTTTTATTATAAACAGAAGTAAAGTAATGGATTTTATTAAAATTTAAAGAAAATATGATAAGAAAACTGATGAAAATTTTATTCTTATTTGTATAAGTGAATATTCTCTTTTTTATTGTTATTAAAAAAAAGAACACATTTCAGATTAAAAGATTCGTAATGACTATAAATTATAATACCTTACCAAGCTTCAAGTAAATACGTTTGATCAACGATGTTTCTTTATTATCTCGTTAAATATGTTACAATGAAAGACTAATTACAGTTTCTGATGTATGTATATATATACTTACTACCACGTAATAATGCTATAATCAAGCATATTACTATTATTCGCACTAGCTAATCGCGTTATGAAAATTACTCAAGATTGCTTGTAACAATACGTACATTCAAAGACGTGCATTGAAGATAAACGAAGTGGTAACTACTATGCATTTATTAGATCGTCCCATAAGTTTCTTCGATTATTTTTCAATATAAAATATTTGTTTGTGTGTGTGTTGTATTTTATATTATTTTACTTAATATAAGATTTTATTCCTATAACCTTGTTCATAATTCTATGGTATTTATTGATGCTATTTGTATCAATGGGACACGCTCTCGTTAAACAACGCTTCAATTCGTATGAAAATGGCTCGACAACTGGTTTGTTTTAAAAGAAGAATTTTTGTTTTAGCGTGGTATTCGTAAACTACCGGAAAGGTAAGCAAAATGTATAAATAGCAATGGGGATTATTTTAAATCAAATATTTTTTATCATTTTCAAACAAGAGACGTGTAATTTTTACAACAAAATTCCAGTTTCATATTTCTACATCTGATATACTTGAACGAGTTGAAAATAATTTTGTTTTTCGGTCTTACTCACATACATGGTTTGAAAACTTTATCGAAAATAATAGAATATGAATCTCTTCGCTGAAATAATTTATATTTGAATAATAATAATAATAATAATAATAATAATAATATGAAATTACAATATGCAAAAGATGCTTGTCTAGAAATGACACGAGTATGCAGATTATCTCGAACGAATTCAAATCTATATACTCTCGTGTTGGTTTCCAACGTTTCTATTCGTTTAGTTTAATACATATAAACGATCCCAGCCATAACTGTTAATTGAATTCTAGGCTATGCATTTCCATAAACCGTTGGTATACGTACATTACAAATATAGGACCATAAACTGAAACGAGAAGAACGGAGGCCCCCCGATACTTGTTAGGAATATATGGTAGTTTAACAGGAAGGACGAACGTTGAAGAAACGTTACTGACGTTTAGGTTATAGAGAATATTATGATTGCGACTCATTAAAGTTATTACATACAGCTTTTACACGTTGAGAAGATGAAAATGATTACGATGTGCTACTATACTTGGGTCAATGGTGCGTATTAGTGTATGAAACCGGACGAAAGATTTATTAATTGTCAAGGACAAACCGAAAGTAATCTTCTTTTTCTTTCTCTCTCTCTCTCTCTCTCTCTTACTTTCTTATAAACTCAACCTACGTTTTTTCTAATATACATAATTTTCTATGTAAATTTAATTCAAATGAAAGTCGATCGATTTACAGCTCATTTTATAAAACCACGTAACTTTATTTTTACCGTACGGATCTTTTATTTTTTTATGCCTACGTTGAGAGTTTTTATGGTTGTAACGATTAGGCGAGGAGGTTTTTAATAATTTGTCAACATAATATTTACGATTTGATTAGCGTTGGAATGTTGTTTTGTTGCATTGCAAGGAATCTGATACGCGTGACAAGTTTTATTTCTTAAGATATTGAATTTCAATGTTTGTATTATCTTCTATATGCTGTGTTCTTATATTTCTATAATAATTATAACATATACTATATATTTTCTCGAGGTAACTTTACTAGAAATATATACTAAAATTGATGGTAATTGTTAAATATAAAAAAAAGAGAACTGCTTATTACAAAAATTGTTAATTAATATTAAAAATCTGTTGCATAGATAAATATTATCAGATTATCGTATAAAAATTAACGGTAAAAGTTTGATGATATTTATAGGAATGGTGTTAAAGATAAATTAGGGTTTATAACTTGGTATCTTGTTACGCGAGGAGAGAAAAAAAAGAAAGTAACTAATCTCGAAATAAGGGTTAAGTAAATTGTTGAAGAAAGTTGAAAAATATGGTATATTTAATGGTTTGGAAACAAGAATTGGAGAAGGAAAGAGTCTTTGGAAATATTATATCCACGAAAACCCCCCCCCAATGATATAGCCACGCCTACGTCGAGGTAAGAAGTTTATGACGTTATCTGAGTTATTCGAGATGGTTAAGGCAGATAAAAATGAATTTTCTCGTCGTACGTCAACAGGTAGTATAACGTCGTACTATGAGTCTCGTTATAAGTCGTTACCTTCGATGTGATGGAACTTGTAGCGATCCGATCTTGTCATCAAGGAACCTTCTCATCGCGAACCTGTCCAAGGCTTGATCGCGTCCACCACAAATGCTGCTGTAATTCATGTAAGCCGAGACCGCCACACCCAATCGTTCCTTGTTACCCCTTTTAACAAGAAAAATATACAACCTTAACGAGTTGAACAATTTTCATAACTAATTTTATATTCGAATTTTTTTTTCTTTTCTCTAATATAATATAATAGTATGTATATTAATTTTAAATTATAAATTAATTATAAATTGGTGGAAAAATAAATGTCGGATTTTTCCATTGAATCGTGGCCAAATATCCGACATTTTTTTCCCACCAACCCGATGTACGTGTAAATTACCTTGCGTGTAAAACCACTACGCGATTTGGTACACCATTTAACCAGGAGTCCAGCTCCTTACATAAGGCGCATAATCTTTCCAAACTTGGAGCCAATCCTTGAGGCCAACCAGCTTCTCTCGTATTTGATTCTCCTGCTCGTCCTGGTGATGATAGGTTGAATATCTGCAAATTTCATATGGGGGAGGGGGGATGGACGAAAGAATTGAAAATTACATGATTTTTATAGACATTTCGTAAATTCATTTTACGCGTAGGAATTTTAAAAATATATTTTTAACAGTGTACACACTAATGTTAATATTTAATAATACAAATAATATTTAATACTTTTAATTATTATTATTATTGTAGAATATTGTACAAATAGTGGTACAGTGTTTTAATAAAAATATTGAATTGGTGGAAAAAGAAATGTCGGATTTTTAGCCACAATTCAATGGGAAAATCCGACATTTCTTTTTCCATTAACCCAATATGAGCAAATATTTCACGTTTAGATGATAGAAATAAAATAATATAAACAATATGATAATTTTTACCATATAATTATCGGCATGTTTGCCTCTTAGAAGAGTAGTGGCATGTTCTAAAACACCTTGAGCATCTTCTCGATACCAAAGAGCGATTATCCTTTCCGTGACATAACATAATTCCATAACTTCCGTGACCCTACCACCGACGCCTTTTCCGACGTCGACGCTGGACGAATCCGCGCCGACGCCTGGCGTCCTCGCGGGTGTCCCCGACGATTGAACTGCTTGTACCTGTAAAAAACAAGTCATTTTTTAATATTTTACCATTGATAACATTGACATTTTTGTTTTTCGATACAGTTTCTTTTCGCAGATTGTGTTAATGAATTTTTACAAAATGTCATCTTGGATACAAGATTTAAATTGCAATTTATTTATATTTTATTTCAACAAAAACAAAATGATTAATTAATTTATATATTATTTAGATTTTGTCATATTAATTTTAATATTCTCATTATTCATCCTCACGATTACGCAAACACGCGTCTTTCCAAATACCATCTTTGATGAAATTCCACATAACATTTTATTAATAAATAAAAAAAGCTCAATTTAATATGTACTTTATATTAAAATTATATCACTCAAGTACAATTATTTTCAAAGATCGTAAAAGAACGATGCACTCTTTTAAATTGACGAATAAACGAATTTAAAAATCCAATTAAAAATATTTCTTGATTATGTTTTCTTAAAAAAAATATCACTTCTTGGTATAGTATAAATCAAACATTTCATTTAAGATTATAAAAATAACCACCTTTTTGTTCCATATATACAAAAGTCTAAAATTTCTTTTATAAAATTATCATCACGTATTCACAGTGGGGTGTACACAATTATACGAACGCACGTTTTCAATCAGAGGGTTTTTCTTATCGAAACGTGTATACACAACTACATATAAAATATTTTCTACAAAAGGTATTACGTTGTCGTCGTCACCTTTGTATATTTGGGCGCGTAAACGATCCTGACGACGTAGCACTGCCGCGGCATGACGTCGAGTTTATGGTATCACGATAAGTAGACATGTAATCCAACTCAAATCCCTAACGAGGAACGTTTTACTATGTTTTATTTTTTTTTTGGTTTCTTTTTCTTTTAACCTTTTTCTTCTTATATATTATATTTCTTTCTTTCTTATTTTTTTTTTTACGAGAAATAACGAAAAGAATTGTAGAAAGTGTTATATAAAAGGGAATGGAAAGGAAAAGGTGAAAGAAAATCGAGTTAAATTAGAAAGAGAGAGAGAGAGAGAGAGAAAGATAGATATAAAAGGATGGTTAGAGATAAATATGAAAGAAAAAAAAAATTAAAAAAAAAAGTAAAGAGACAAAGACAGAAGTAAAGATAGGTGGAGGATGATGGCACCGCGTTCCTCGACGTACTGTCGAGTATTGTATTTTGCCTGGTTCTACGAGATAGGAGTTACGCGCGAGAATTATGCAGCAACGGATTACGAGTCTCATCATCGTCGTAGAAACATAGTCATATGTATATATATATGTAATACACACTATAGACGTCTTTCGGTTTTGAGATTGTTCGCGTGCATTTTAACTTTAACGTTTCTGCTTATATATGTATATGTGTATGTGTATATATATATGGATGGATAGATGGATGGATAGATGGATGTGTGTGTGTAAATATAAGTGCATATCCTGTCTTGACTTTAGTATGCGTTTGTTCGTCCTCGGCTTGGTACATATTCGCGTATGATGTAACGAATTCGCGCAGGTAGCGTGACTTCTCGTAACGAGCGTAAGAGCGTGACTTAGAAATAGATAAATAGATATACGTAAATATGTATATGTATATCTATGTATTTATATGTATTATAGAGATATATACAGAGAACGTGGCGTCGACACGATTATATCTTTTCTTATGTTTCTATCTAAATTGCATACCACGTACGTACGTACACGTCTCTCTCGATCGATGATGCTTCAAGAATGTCATTATTATTTGTTTTTCTTCTTCTTCTTCTTCTTATTATTATTATTTTGTTTTCTTTTTCTCTCATCTTAATTCGGAAGTTTTTTTTATTTATATTATTAATTATTGTTTAGTTGAATTATTTCTGATAAGTGTTTTTATCTTAAATACAAGTGTTAAGGTATTTGTTTAAATTTTATAAGATTTATGGATTATTTGTGTAAGAAAAAAAAAAGAAGTAAAGTTATATTAATTATCTAATGAAATAATTCATTAATATTGAAATAAAATCTAATCTCTCATTATAGATAAAGTTTGATCAAACTTTTATATGTTAGACATGTGATATAATTTATAGTAGTACTATATTATAGTTAATTCGTGAAGTTTGGGAAAAAAATGTAATAGCAATATCGTAAATCAAAGAAATATCCTATCGAAATGTATCGAAAAAATTAGTGGACAGCTTGAAAGAAGAAATAAATATCTTATGGTATTACAACCTTTTATTTTCTTTTTTTTCCATATTAAAAAATATATATATATATTTTTTTTTCTCCTCGAAGTATTGGCTGACCGCAACCGTGAGAAATACGAAGGACATTTCTACCGGGAGTGGTCTCGAATCCATGAAACGACATCTGCGGTAGGAGCACAAGATGTAATAGCAATTTTACACGTGAGACTAACGGTGGTAGGGGGATTTATGAGCATATACGTTGGAACACGGTCACGTATGTGTACTTCTATACATTTGAGAAAAAAAGAAAAAAAGAAAAATAAGGGGTCCCTGGACCTAAGAAAAGGAACTTGCCGCAGTTATGATCCCATAAACGTATTTTTAGAGACCGCCGAATCTCTCCTTCCAACAAGCACGAACACATATGTGAATACGAATACATTCGACACATCTTATATTCCTTTTTTCACGTATATGATCGCCCTTTTGAAAACCCATCTTGACCGACCGACACGCCTTTTTTGTCGGCACGAAGCACGGCAATCGTTAAATTTTCAATTTGCAGCCGAGTCCGAGTAAACTTGCGTGGGTGAAACCGCTCGTAGATTCGGCAGAAGTCAACGAAAACGGCTAATAGTTTTTTTCAGACTTGCCATAATGTGTTTATATACGTACATGTATATATATAAATATATACACTACATGTTAGTGAGAGAGAGACAGAAAAAGAGAGAAAGAGAGAGAGAAAGTAAAGGAATACTTTCCTTTGACCAATTGTATCTTCTATTTATGATCGTTATGTTCCTTTCCGATAAAAATTTTCGAATTTTTATATAATATGCATATATATATATATTTGTGTATATATCTGAATTTTGTTTATTTTTTTTTATAAATTATGGTATACGAGTGCATTTTATCTTTTTTTTTTTAAGATTACGAACGAAATAAAAAATAATACAATACGGTTAAATTATTAATCATAATTAATAGGTAATATTTTGTACGTGTAATTATAATAGTCAAGATGGGGAGAAGGAAGGGGGGACCAAATAAAAAGATATCAATTATCTGATTTATTGATATTACAATTATTTATATTGTATATTAATTGATCAAATAAATTTGGTTTATTGTGAGTTAATTGTAAGTTGATTTTCATGAATATGTTATCGACGTTATTAATATAATTATATCCTCTTTATTTAATCACGATAACGTATATTATATCATATGTTATAATTTATTTACATATTATCGTGTAGATTAATACGATAAAATATTTATCAAACCGATTATTATATCATATTTCCTATATACGCGACATATTTATTTCAAATTTGATGTTAAACCGTTCTGAAATCTTGGCCATCTTTTTTCTCTGTTGTAAAGTGATGTAAGTTTAAATATATACCATCATCTCCCACGTTAAAATTTATTTACTTACACACATACACGTATGCACTCGTTTAAGTAAAAGTGCAGAATCGTATTAAACGAACCAGTAGAAGGTGATTTTATGGTACTAACGCATAGAAACGAGAACGTTACGCTTTGAGTAGGAAGAGACACCCACACAAATACACACACACACAAACACACACACTCTCATTCTCTCTCGTTCTCTTTCGATTCGAGAGTGAACTCGATCGACTCTTTAAAAGCTCAAGCCGATCTCGAGAATTTATTGAATCGACGTCATTTCTCGTTGAAGTACCTCAACATAGTCAATGTTCTGTCGTAACATGGTATAGTCTCTGTCTGTAAATAACGTGCTTACTATAATTATCGTCTAATTAATTGAGATCGATCGCTGTCGTCGAGTGAAACATTAGAAATTCTCGTGGTAAAAGAGAGAGAAAGAGAGAAAGAGAGAGAGTGAATGAGTATGTGTGTGTATGTTTGTGTGTGTGAGAGAGAGGGAGAGAGAGCAATCATTACGCTCGTAAATTTCATTTCTCGCTCTTGGCGAGGAATACGACGAAGTATATTTATTGCTAGTTTAAACGAAGATGATTATAAACGAAATTATGATTCATTTTGTATATATATTATAATAATTATACATTTTAATTACATATTATAATATTATATATACAATATTCTATTAATATATCCAATAATAATGATTGCACCCCATCGGGACTCGATTTCAAGATTTTTTGAAAGCAACAAATTTCCAAACAACTGCTCTATGCACTTAACGATGCCCCACTATTATTATATATTATATTTATTATATTTGTTATATTTTGTATTATATATATATATTATAAAAACTAGTATGAAAAAAACTAGTGAAAAAAAGATAATAATTATTACCCACGCGATTAATCGGGAGCAATTGTTCGGGGTCCATGGATGTGCTCCCTGCGAGCGATAAACTGCGCGACTAATGTCAATTATCGTTAATCCACCTAATTGACGACGTTTTATTTCTAATTGGAAACTTAATACATCACTGTACTATATTTTATATACATTTTACTTTTTTCTTACTTATATTAGAATTTTTCTTTTACGGTATACATAGCATTTCGTGTTATCGAACGAAATATTAATTAACAGTGTGTATATAGCTCATATTTAAAAAATAAATAAATAAAATAAATAAATAGTAAATATGCGGTATTAAAAATCTTCTATAAATATCATTCGCGAGTTTAAAGTATAGCAACATTCTATATGGAATAAAATAAAATAAATGATTAAATTGTTAAAAGTGAATTTTTATGTTTGTCCAATTTTAATTACTTTCAAAATGAAACACAAGTTAAACCTTTAATTAATCACAATTACTCGGCGTATCGGTTTTTCTAATAAAGTAAATCTTTAACTTTAGAAAGAAAAAAGGTTTATCTTGAATAAATTACCTATACTGTGTGTATGGTATCAACGTAAACTCGTGTGTTATCGTGCTGATAAATCGATGGATAGTAACGTGGTTCGTATAATACGCTATCTTATTGCCGTTTCAACGAATAATTTTCTTTATACATCGACGTTAAGTCGTGGAAAACGTCGAGCAAAGGGCCCTAAGGGTAATCTGGTAGCTTTATATTAAAAAGAGCTTTAATAAAATCACTTGAGAGTAGGTAGATACGTTCTTAACCACGATCACACTAAACTTCTCATCCCTTTTTTACATCATTGCTTTATTATTATTATTATTATATTGATAAAAAATAACATATTAAATTCGTAGCTAATATTTACTCCTCTTTGAAATATTTATTAATCTTTCTTTATTTTTTTCTTTCTTTTTTTATAAATTATTATCAAGTTTTAATCAATAAATTACAATGTAATGTTACAATATCATTTTGTTTTTTATTTTTTTTACAAACTTTATCGTAAATTGGAAATTATATAGTAAATTGTGGATTCTATTTAATCTATTCAATCTATCGAATCTCTTTTCAATTGATCGTTATCGATTATAAATTCTAACGTATTATCATTTTTCTTATTTTTTTTATTCATCGATGATAAAAAATCTTTTCACGAAGTAAATTTCATTTTAATATCTGGTCGTATATCGGTAGATCTAAAATAAATACATATTTATGTTAATATTATACCCCGTTGCCGTTTTCATATTCACGAATCGATTTTCCTCGAACGTCGAGAGATGTTAAAAAAAATAATAAAAAAATGATATTAGAGGAAAGTATTAAATTGTGAGAGAGTGATATATACGAGTGTATATACGATAATAACATACGTTTATATTATACATGAACATCGTGTATAAAAGGGAATACATTTAACGCAATTAATTATTGAATTATTAATTAAAACAATCGTATAAAATTTTAATGTAAATGAGAAGGTTAAGTGATGTAGAAAAAAAATGTATAATACAGGAATATGATCGAATACGTTTGGTTGGAAGCTGAGAAGAATGATAACTGAGAAGGAAAGGGGATGAGTAGAGATTAAAGTAATCAAAAGAATTCTTTCTCTCCCTCTCTTGGCAGCTGAATTGTTTTGTTTATACATACGTCACTCCTCAGCTAATGTTTATGTTCCAATGTGTCGTTTTTATTCTATAAAGAATCTCGTTAATCGAATTTTTAAACACACGGACCTTGGTAATCGTTGGGAAAAGGTTATTCGGTGTTTGATTAATTTAATACGCTATTGTTTTCATACTTGTTGTCAATCTGTTTCGAATATCGAACATTTTTAAAGCCGATAATATTAGTGAAAGTATCAAATTTATTTCGTCTATACGTGTGTATTACGTGTTAGTGTTATTTTTTTAAATAAGTAAATTTTTTAACTATGTAAATGATATGCATATACAAACGAATGAACACATACACGTGCACACGTGTACATACGTCAATGCCAAATTGTATAATCTAATTAAATCTTGAAAAAAGCTTCTAGGTTTTATCCGAAATAACTAAACGTCTTTTTATTTTATGAAAAATATATAAAAATAATGTCACAAATTAACGCTTGACATATATATATGTATATATACAACCAGTTGTTTCAATATTGAATATTTAGTAAGGTACTTAAGAAACAGGATAAATCGTGAATTCCTATCGAAGACTATAAACTTTCTTGGAGAAGTTAGTTTCCAATGCTAAAAAGATTCATCCCTTTTTTCTCGAATGATTTATGGTAATACCCCAATCCCTCCCCCCTTTTCCCCTTTCTCTCTCTCTCTTTCTCTAAAAATAAGATGCAGATAAAAGCATGAATACATTTTGATAATATGGAAAACAGAGAGAAAAAAAATATAATCTCTTTTAGGAGGATTATAAAATTGATATAAAATAAAAAAAAAAAAATAATAATAAACAACTCTAAAAGAATTGTCGGTAACGCAATTTAAATTACTTCGATAACGAAAAAAAATAAAATAAAGAAAGAAGAAAATTGAAAATTGCATAATAAATGAAATAATCGTGCAGAGTAATGTTAAATATAGAGATAAACCAAGGAGATAATTATTCTAGTTAGAATATTTTCATATTTTATAGTTTATGATAGGCACTAGTTTCCGAGACTCGTATCGTAGCTCGATAAGATTAGAAGGTAATAGAGTTTAGCAAGGAGCTCGGTTAATAGCACGTCTAGCGATTCGAAAGGCTCGTTTGAAGATAAATAGAAGCGAGGAATAGTAATCCAAACCGACTACTAAGACATTTACGAATGAATGATAAAGGCGGCCTCTTTAGATTTCAAATTACTTATTATACAATCGAGATATTACTCGAAGTAGGAGAAATAAGAAGGTGGTAATATAGGGAATTGCTATAACTTTTGATATACTAATAAGGGTATAGGTACGCATTGCTTATGGTTTCACAAATTGTACATTACTTCGATCTAACGATAAAATAACAATTCAATTATAGGAACAATAAAACGAGGCTAAAAAATCAATTAGAAAAAAGAAATATATATATAATAGACGTACATATAAGTATAATTTGTTTTCGCAATTGTTCGAAGTTCTTCGTTATCAAAGATAATAATATCTGTTTACTTTGTATTCCAGATTGCTCAGAAGGTTCGTACCGTTATTAAGACATTTACGTATTAACGTAAAGGCAGGTTCTTTTTTTTACAATTAGATTTATGAAGAAAGAAAAAATGAGATTTTTTTTTAAATTATACGAATAAAAATAGAGTTATTTATAACGATACTATAATTCAATCCACTGTAATCATACGTTTAAATGTGTATATGTGATCTGTTTTTAGTTTAAATGTACAGTTACCGCAAGTATGTTGATATTATGAGAAACATGAAATGTAACAGAGTTGTGTAGTACTTTAGATCGAGTGTGTTTCATATTAGTGAGACTAGGCATATGTAGTTTGTTCTGGATATGATAAAGACTGTTAGATACGTGTATTACCATTCATGTTATCTCCTAATTTTCTCTAACGTACATTTTGATGTATCTATTTTTGATTTGTTTGCTGAATTATCTTTCGACTAATAAGTTTAATTCTGTAGTTTGGTATTTTGGAAAAAAGTAAAACTAAAAATACGAGATATTACATAAAAGATTAATAATATTACGCGAATTGTTGTTTGATTTTGAAATCCCCATAAAAAAAAAGACCTTTCTCGTATTACCATATTTTCTATCTTTAAAATAAATCTCTCACCTGTTGTTGATGTAACTGATGTTGATGTTGTTGATGCTGTTGCATAAGCAATTGCTGTTGTTGCTTGTTCCTCGCGATGGTATTAACATTTTTAGTCTGCGATTCGTAACCCCCATTGTGCTGAAACATAAAAGTCATATTGCCATTTTTAATTATACGAAAGATTTCTTTTCATTTCATATTGTCAGTCGACTTTTCTTTCGACGTTTTAGCTATTGAGAAAGAATCAGTATTGTTTCTTTATAATTGCTAAAGACTCTTAAATAACGTCATCGTTTGAAATTTAATTGAAAATCAAATAACGTAACTTCTCTACACGCGTAAATGCTATTGTTAGTGTTCAAAGTATCGC
Organism: Mischocyttarus mexicanus; assembly: GCA_023678845.1. Taxonomy (NCBI): domain Eukaryota; kingdom Metazoa; phylum Arthropoda; class Insecta; order Hymenoptera; family Vespidae; genus Mischocyttarus; species Mischocyttarus mexicanus. The sequence continues at coordinate 4,455,893 of JACGTP010000001.1, forward strand.
ATAAATTTCATCCAAATTGAATAATTTTTTTTTTTTAAGATGAATTAATATCTTTTATTTCAAATAACTTAGAAATATTTTTTATCCTTTTTTCAAATCTATGAAGGTAATTAATAAACGACTAGACATTTGGCACGGTACCACAAGTTCTTATACTCTTGGAACGGAGTGTCGGATATACGCAAAAAAGTAAGAAGAAGAAGAAGAAAAAGGGAAGATAAAAAAGAAGAAAAAAAGAAGGGGGGGAGGGATGAAAATGACACACCTCTCTTTCGATGTGCAGGGCTGTGTGCCAAACGGTGAACGCTATACGGTGCAAAAGCGTCTCGGTTTCTTCTCTCAACGGTTTCTCATCTTTGAGATTATTATTGTTCATGTTATCCTGTCTGAAATCACTGCAACGGCAACAATTTGCACGAAGCCAAGCTCGCGACAGGGTGCTGCTATTTGAGCTCGTCATTATTTTATCGTTAAAATAGATCAATAATCTATTTATTAAACAATTTAACTTATACTGTCCGCAGCAAGTTTGCCGGACTTATTCGAAAAATATGGTTTTCTATTTTATATTTATTTTATATTATTATGTTCTATTTAATTATCGCTTCGTTAAAACCCTGAGGGAATGCTAATAGGAACGACATGTTTCAATAAAGAGCAGAGAAAAATAAATGATTTTGTTATATACGTTCGATGATCTATATTATATACGATTAATTAGTATCGGTAATGTAGAAATCTGTAGAGATCACTCTCCTCGTTTATAGTAGAGAGTAAAACACGACACGTGTCTCTGTCGCGCGCGCTTGTTCTATACAAACGAATCGGCCACCGCCTTTTCTTCCACCACCACCTTCTACCCACTTCTGTCAAACCTTTTTCTCGTCCTCTTAATCTTACGTTTACGTCCCTCGTAAGACGAGGAAAATACATAAAAAAACACCGATTTATTTCCGAGATTATTACAAACTGTCAGCCGCATCTCCCTGGTCCACATTGTACAGGCGTCCAAAGACGAACAGCTGAACTTTTATCAATCTTCATAAAGGTTTCTTCTTTCACGTGGTCAATGGTCGGACACTTTTTAAATGATAGATAGATCATGTGACTCTCTCTCTTTCTATCTATCTATCTATCTACGAGGACCTCTTCTGAGCTTCAAGGTCAACAACGGATGCACAATACAACTTGCAATCTCCTCTGCGCAATTATCCGTAACAGTTATTCAAACTTTTTGATACAATTATTTAAAAAGATAGATTTAAAATAATCTTTTCTAGAAACAACCGATGGTGAAAATAGCGTAAGACGCGAGGATCAGATTTAATCGCGACCTGGGTCAACCGGAAAGAAGAAGAACGTCTGCGTTGCACGGGAGCCGCCCCGATGCTGCGGCTGGATAGAGGGATGAAATCCTGCACTCTCTCTCTTTCTCTCTCTCTCTCTCTATACTCGACTCGAGTAAAGCTCCAGAAGGGGCCGGTGGTGAAAGGTGGGGAGGGTAGATGAGAGGGGAGGGTACGGGCGGATGGACGGGGTGGTTCGGAGCAGTTCGGGGCTAAACAGGGGTTGAGAGGGATGCAAGGACAGAGGAAAAGAGAGAGCTAGCCAACGTTCCCGTTACCATGGTGACCGTGTCGAGCGTGCGAAGTTACACGCAGGCTTGGGGGGGTCCTGCTGCGCCGCCTAGTTTGCTCAAACTCCGTTTCACAGAGAACCCACGGCTCAGAGTGAACCCAGCAAATTCTACCAACTCTCTCTCTCTCTCTCTCTCTTCCTCTTTTCCTCTCTTTCTCTCTTTTAGTATACAGGAGACACCTGTATATACCTGTGTAGAAGTTTACGTATAGATAGAAGTGAAGAAGGAACATGTTACAGCCTAAGTTCGTCCTAGTAGGGGAATCCCGGGACTCTCCCTCTCTCTCTCTCTCTCTCTCTCTCTGTGTCTACCCGGAACAGAATGAGGAAGGATGAGGAAGAGGGGTCCTTATATATATATATATATATGTATGTTGAACTCCTTTATATCTTACCCTCCTTTGCCACTCCCTTTCCCTGTAATTAGGGCAAGGTTTCCTATGTCTCCAACACACGCGTTCGTCACCTTTTCCTTCTTGTTTTTTTTTTTGTCATTTCACAACCTTTGCCATTGCCATTAATTCATCGAGGTAACTTGATAACCCAACACGCGTATACACGTACGTACTTTTGACAGCAGCCTGTTTTTGTTATCCTTAATAAAATAATAATCTTAATGTATATTACAATAAGGTATTTCCTTTTTTTCTACTTTTATTTTCTACGTAAATTGATGGAACGTATTATACGCGAAATATCTAGTGTTTTATTTGTTTTTTGTTTTTGTAAATAAGAAAAAAAAATTTGCAATCATAGTTCGTTTGTTTTTTTCGTTTACTTCGTAGTAGGATTTTTATTGAACGGGAAAATAAGATACGTTATTTGTTCTTTTTTTCTTTATTATTTTGTTTTTCTTCTTTATCAAGGTCCAATTTTCGATTGGATTTTACATCGTTGTAAGTGAAGAGTGAGAGAGAGAGAGAGAGAGAGAGAGAGAGAGAGAGAGAGAAAGACAGACAGACAGAGAGAGAGAGACAGAGAGAAAATAGACGAATTATGTGAATCGTTACGAAGTAAGATATAAAGTTTTAGTGGGTAGTGGGTAGAAAAAGAGGAAGATGCGAAAGTAACAAGGATAGAGTGGAATTTTATGAGAAAGTAAATCACTTTGGCAGATATATCTACCTTATATTCCTGAGAAAAGGAACTTCGTCCTTTACTTCGTTTAGAAAACCGCTAACAAAATGGATGAAGATAACTGACGACGAGATTGTCCCTTGCGTAAACGAAAATTTATATTATTATAGTTCCTATTCAAGGATGATTTTACTATTCTCCTAGATTTCAGATTTCAGATTTCAGATTTCAGATTAGAAAATAATTTTCGTGGGTTTCGGTATTACGAAAACTTTTTTAACAACTGGTCAAACATTTTAAATTTCTTAGATTACGAGACATCAAGAAGTTTTATTATTCTTGGATATATTTCAAAGTATCAACCTACTCGTAAGAGAAATTATTGCAACGATATTGAAAGATTTCGTGTAGGTTCGTAAATTATTACCTCTCTCCTTCTCTCTCCTATCTTTTTTGTATAGAATTTGTTCTTGCATATATGTTTTATCAACAATTTAATAAACATTTATGAAAGATTTATACGAAAGATTGATTTCCTATTTTTTAATTTTTTTTCTAGATTTTTTACAAATAATAATAATATTCTTTAATCATCTTCTATTTATATTAATTTCTTCGAAAGAGATCATAATTTTATCTCCTAAGTTTTCCTATTTTTCCTCTCTTTATTTTATCCAACATATTTTATCCTTTTTAAAATATTACAGGCTTATTATCTCGTGTAATTAGTTCTTGTATAAAAATATACACTTAAAAGTACTATTATTTACACCAACCATGTTTCCAGGAAAGACTAAATTTTCTTAAAAAAAGAAATGTATTTTTGTAAATGATGACAACTTTTTTGTTTTACAATCTTACTAAACTAGATCATAATTTTCTTCTCTAGAAGTTCTATCTCTATCTTTTTCTCTCTCTCTTTACTTTTACATACTTTTCTTTCGTTTTCATAATACTCTTTGTATGGTAATAAACCTTGAAGATAGTTCGTGGATCTTTTTTAAAAGCAATTTATGCTCTTGCAAATCGCGAAGAAGTAAAAAAATCTTTACCATGAATGAATTCATCGTTTCAAAGTTTTATTACACATTTTTATTTTTCTTTTCTTTTTTCTTCTTTAAAACACGGTAATAAAATCTTCTTTTTTCTTTTCTCTCTATTCGACACATAAGAACGTTCAAGAAAAACACGTTTAAGGTTTAGATACACATAATTTACGATGCTTGTAACCTTTCTTCGAATTACATAAGCTTGACTTCGTTTAAAATCCTGATTTTATCGATGCTAGTCGTTGCTTCTTCCCTCTCTCTCTTTCTTTTCTCCCCCTTTTTCCTATTAACATCGATTAGGTAGAAATCTTCATGTCTAACGAATCGTTTGAACGTAAATATTTTCTATGAAATTACATCAACGACGTTAAAATGCTTACGATTTAACGTGATTATAAAGAATTCGTCAAAATCATTATCATAAGAAAAAAAAGATGAGAAAGAAGATGAAAAAAAAAAAGAAAGAAATAAGAGGAATAGCAGGTACTTATCTAAACGTAATGATGGTAAATACGACTTAAAGCTTAAGAGGATTACAATATACTGGTTCCCCCATACGTAAAGTTACGATACGGAATGTCTTAGGATCGACGTGACGAGCATAAGCAAAATATAGAAATAGTATTAAATCGGTTAGGTGGTAGAGGGAATACGTTCGATCAACTAATCCTGACTTAATTGACTTATGCCCCAAGAGAGATAGAGAGAGATAAAGAAAGAAAGAGAGATAGAAAGAAAGAAAGAAAGATGGATAGATAGATAAAAGTAAGTGCATTACGTTCAAGAATCACGTCGGAGATCAAAGGGAGTACACAGCTGCTGAGGAATAAATATAAGATCGAGTCGATGATCGTGACGTACGACCTTTGGTATGGGACATAGACTAGACGTGATCATTATCTTAAAGAATATTTTAACATTTTATACATGCAAAGTAACTTAACTTCTTTTTATTATCCTTTTGCGTTTGAATTTTCTTTCTTCTTTTTTTACTTTTATTTTTTTGTAATAACGAGTTGGTTTAAGAGTAAGTAGGTTTAAATTTTCTTCATTAAAATCAACGTCGATTGAAATATATATATTTATATTATGTGGTAAAGAAAATATTTTTCATTTAACATAATTTTACTTAATAATATCTAGAGATTTTTTGTATACAAAATATAAGTCGTATTATTAATTATAATTTACATTCGTTAACCGGTGCTATGATACATGTTAGTTTTTAAAATAATTAAAATCAAGGGGCTGGGTTTGAAATTAGATACAATCTTTTTTTTTCTTTTCTTAAAATATAAGAAAGATTAAAAATTGTGGCATAATTATTTTTTAACTAAAAATTTTCCTTCAAATTTCATTCAAATAATATCGAAATGGTTCAAGCACAGAGAAGTATGATGTGCTTAATTTAAAATAAATACAAAATGAGATTTAATTTATAAATTCAGAAAATTATTTATATTTTTAGATTTTACCAAAAGACTAGTACCCAATAGAAATTACGAATAAATTTATTTTAATTCGTTAGTGTGTAATTGTATTATCAGAACTTACTGTGAGTTTGTTTCTTAAAAAAAGAAAAATTCTTATTTGATAAAACGTATACGAAAATGTGACTGATGTAAGTCAATGGTTAGAAATTTGTTCGATGTCTCTTAGTGAGAAAATAATAAGAATACGAGAAGCTATATGGATAGATTATAGTTTGCTAACATTGGTCACACGAGTCAAGGCCGTGACGTTGGTAAACAGGAAAGGAAGGTTTGTTGCGAGTAGTAAGAGCACGCGTTTAACTGAGCGCACGTTGCTGACTTAATGGCTGACGATTACATAAGATAGTCGAGGTTTTTGTTAGAAAATGCGCAAATAACGTTTTTAAACGTCCTTTTTTCTCTTTTTTCTTCTCTATTTTATTATACACATATCTACATACTATCGACTTTTTACATCTTACCATATTCTTTTCTTATTTATACAGGTATTGTACATATACATATAAGCAAGCGTGTATGATCTCACAGGAAGTTGGAACGATTCTCGATCTTTTTTAACTGAAACGTGATTTTCTTTTTTGTTCATCGATATAAATACTCTTCTTTCAAAAATATAAAGAAAATAAAAGAAGAGAATAAAATAACCATACAGGATATATGCCAATAGAAATTATGCCAAATTTTTTGTGGTTCCTATAAAACATTGTTTTTTTATTGTTTTTATAAAACAAAAGTTATATTATTCGTCTTTTTTATATAAAAATGCGTGTAAATATGTACATACTGTATGAAAGTTAAGAATTTAATGGGTAAAGAAAATTTTTCTTTTAAATATTCATTAGATTTAGTTACGCTTTTTTTTTAAATGTTTTTATTTCGATAAAGGAAAAAAAAGAAATTATACTTCAATGGAAACTTATGCTTCATTATTTTCAGAAAATATAATTAACTCGTGGTTATGAATTTAAAGAATTGTACACAAAGATGATGAATTAAAATTGTATGCGACGAAGATTTTAGTTTAATTAAAACTCTCATCAACGTGATATTAAATAACACCTGAGGATTGTTTTAATAAAAACTAAAAAAACATGTATACAAAATTTATTTATCCTAATTAAATTTTTTCTTATCCCAAATATTCTGATAATATAATTCATTTGTTAGATAAATTCAAATAATTTGTTTTAAAACTCGTAATAATCATTGATTCTTATTTCCTTCCTTCCTTCCTTCCTTTCCTACTTTTGTAGGAGTTTAGTTCGTTTCTCATAGTTTCTACCTTAGATGAGTACTTGCCATAAATACGACGTGAATTGCGATAACGATCGTAAAGACCGCCAAGGTAAAGGAGGATGTAAGCTTATCTCGAGCTTGCCTTTATCGCTGACCCTAGACCCTTTTCGATGCGTTACTCGCCGCTTTAATCCTTTCATGTTACCGACTATACAGGCGTTCTTGGTTATGCTTACTACTCGACTCCCTCTTTCAGAGACATTTGCAAACGTCATCGCCACAACGACGACAACGAGGAGGACGAGGACGAGGACGGCGACGATCGGCACGATAAATTAATTCCCTTGAATCTTCTCTCACACACACACACACATACATACATATACATATTTTTGCTCGTTTTCTTATTTACGCGATGACACAGTAAATTCATATTTTAAATTTTCCACCCAACTAATGCACCGTCCTCAAAGAAATTAAAGAAAGTTTAACCCAATGAAAAATCCTGAAAGAAAGAAAAGAAAAAATAAACCAAGGGTCAAAGGGAAACGAATGAGGATGAAAAAGGACAAAATAAGTGAAAATACTTTTGGGAGAATTTCTTACGAAGAAGATTACAGATAGAGAGAATGTTCGATTGAATAAACGAATGAAAGAAAGAGAGAACATGCTTGGTACTACCCTAAAAGAAAAATTTCCCTTCCCCTTTTTTCTCGATGGTGGTTTCGATTCCAGTTTTTTTGTTTTGGACTCTTGCCAAAAGAACTCCAACTACTTTTGGTTAGCCAACCGCTACATTTTATTTATTTCTTTCTTTTCTTGTGTCTATGTGTTTATGTGTGTTTATGTGTGTGTGTGTATTACTCGTAAAGGATAAAAAGAAAAAATAAGAAAAAATAATCTAAGAAATAGAATAAATGATTGTAGAAAGTTTTTCCAAAGGATTCAACCTTTCCACCTTCTGAAAATGTTCTCCAGATGGACGGTGCAGTTAGATCACGAACCGTTTACGAGCTCGATTCACGTATTTCGTTCACGTTCCAGGGGAGCCGGCTTGTCCGCGTTAACGTCGAATACCTTCCTGACAATTTACGGGCAGCCTCCTTGAAACCGGATAAAATCGTTCGCATCCTTGACAAACGTTATCTCATGCATTTCTCATATCCTATGTTTGCTATTGGACCTACTACCATCGTCCTTTTATTTTAATCCTCTTTTTCTCTCTTTTTTTTTACGATAAATATCTGTTACATTAATCCACTGTAATTCTATTTTTGTCGATGTTGTTTTTATCATTCGTGTGATTTATAGAAAAAATTGCGGAGAATTTGAATGAAGTTTTTGTACTGGGAAGATTTTTCTTTTCTTTTTCTTAAGAATAATGAATGCAAATTTTTTTTTCGCATGTTGAATTATGCCTTTTTAAAAATATATATTAGCTAATGGTTTTATTTGCGAGTAACTGTGAATTCGGGAATGGTACAAAAAATTAGACGATTAGAAGAATTTTTTCAATTGTAATGTACAAAATTTAATATGTCAAATTGTAGTATACCAAAATTATGTTAATTTGGTATATTGATTTATTAAAAAAAGTTATTAACAAATTTTTATTTTATTTATTAATATTATATATAAGAATATTAATAATATATACAAATATATTTAATAACTAATCTAGACCATAACTTTGTTCCTTTCTAAAATATTTTCTGCTCATTTGCAAAAATACTTACTAAACGATATACAATTATTTTTTATAAATTTTGCCTATCCCTGTAAAGAACAAAATAACAATTATTAGAGAGAGAGAGAAAAAGATACATCTTAAAAAAATTTATTTATATCTTATCTATGAAGGAAAACTCTTGAAAGATTAGATTTATTTATTTTAATCATTCATCTCTCTTTCTCTCTCTCTCTTTCTTACGACGACGATTTTTCATTTTCAGTTTTAATTTATCATCTAATGGTTACCATAACAACTAGTTCCAATCTGATCGGGGAGAAAAAGAAAATAAATAATCAATATCCATTCGGTGAGTTTAGATTTAAAATGCTTAAACAAGCGGAACGATGAATTATTTCGACGTTTCTCTTACCTCGACCTTGAACCGTAATACGAACAGTTGTATCTCACTCATATCGACCCAGAAGGGCCGTGAATTCCCCTCCACCCTTCCCCACTCTCCCCCCCGTAACTCACTTTCACTCTCTCTCTCTCTCTCTCTCTCTCACTCTTCTTCTCGTGGTATGTCCGTTTAAAGAAAAATGTTTATTTACGCGTGAGTAGAGCTCGAGTTGAATCGTTGTAGGTTCTCGTCATGCTTGCTTCGAGAGGACGCTAATTGACGCTCCGATACGATAGAACGAACTTATGTTAGTTTAGACGCGTTGCTTACGATTTGCTGTCATTTGTTTTACGATGCATGAACGTGGACTTAAAACGTTGCTAGTTGTCAATTACTCTTCTGTCGAAGAGACGAATCTTTACTGAAATTACGTTTCATACAGATATCTCTTGACAATGTTTCTATTTTTTACTTTGCTCCAGAAATTAATACAATACAAAATCATAAATCATAATAATATTACTCTATTTATTCACCCTATTTTATATAATATATATTTTATTATTATTTATCAATTATTCCTTATAATTTCGATTATAAACCTAATATACATTTTTTTCTATTTATAACTCCTATCGAATGTCAAGAATTGTGAATGAAAGGTTCGCGACGGATACACGATGGAAGAGAAAATGTTACTTTGTACATGATTGACGTCTGGCGAATCGTTATCGTTCACTTTTCACAGACACTATTTTCATCTATTTCGTATGCATGAGAAAAAGAAAGAAAGAGAGCATCTGTATTTCCTTTGTTGTATAACGAATAAAGACGAATAAATCAATGTCACGTTGTTGAGAGAGTTTTATCGCACTATACTACTCTTCGTCATCGTCATCATCATCTTCCTTCTTTCTCACTCTTTCTCTTTTATTCTTTCTCCTTCTTTCTGTTGTCATAGGTTAACGATATTTCGAAAATGTAAGTTAGATGTATATAACGAAATTCTTATCAAAATATATTCGAGAAAAGATCGAATCTCTTAACTTTTGCCATAACCGTTTTAAATCATCTTTCTGATCGTATTTCGTTCTCGTAAATTATCTCGACGAAATATTTCTGTTCGGTAAAAGTAACGTTCTTTGAACTCTAACATAAGTCATAAACGAGGCGTAGGTACCTTATACCTATTTCGATATTTCTTCGTGAGAAACAGAAAGAGAAAGAAAAAAAAGACCCTTCTCTGGTAGAGCTCGTTCGTTGGCTGTTATTTCACGTGTTCGAACGGAAACTTAAATCATTTGGCGTGTTGTGCACTTGCACAGAGTCTCGGACATCGGTCATGACCACACTTTGCTTTCGTCGATATACAACTCAACTTTCTTTTACTGCGGGGGTGGGATGGAGGTTTGAGGGAAATAAAATCAAAGTGGTAGAAATGATATAATAAAAAATTAAAAAAAAAAAAAAATGATATAAATTACAACTAGGCGGATGTGTTAACGCGAACGTTAACGTTACGACTTAGTAGTATTCGTGACAAGTTATTTTCATGATCCCTTTTACAGTCCGACTTGTATCGTATAACAGCTTGCATGACTATGAGAAAAAGAGAGAGAAAGAGAGAGAGAGAAAATACGAATGTTGGAGAAGAAGAAACAACAGTCTGGTAGGCGAGCACGCCAGATGCCCACTAATTCACGCAATCTAATCCGGATTTCTAATCGACCATGGTATATTTCCAAGCTGCACCGAGAAAACGTCCACGAGATGAAGACACATAGTGACTTAACGAGAGTTATATATATGTGTGTGTATGTATATATATAAAGTCTTTCTTCAATAAGTCCATTACCTTTATTTTAAAATTAGACTTTGGATTGACGTATAGTAATTAAATGTTGTATACTACGTTCAATTCTTTTTATAATGTAATTTAATGTAATGTAATTTATTTTTTGAACATGGGACAAACTCCCCTAACGACCAAAAGCTATAAAATAAATTTATGCAAAGTATACGTAAACATATTTAATCTACAAATAGGGATTACAGAAAAAAATAAGAAGAAAAAGAAAAAAAAATATTTAACATAATAATAAAATAATAATATATAATAATAGTAATAATAATAATAATTATTATTATTATAACACAGTTGATTTGTATAAAGTTGCATCGAAATATAAAAATAATGTCGATCAAGCGAGAATAACAGATTTGTGTTATTTGAAGGAGGTTGTTATAGTTTATTGCATCTTGTGTTTATGTGAAAATCATTTTATAAGAAGAGGGGTTATTTGATTTTCGTGCGATCATTATCTTGGAAGAGTTCATTATTGATACTTTCTAAATTACACAGGTATACTGTGTAATTAATTCTGGAGAAAAATAAGCAAAGAGAGAAAGAGAAAGAGAGAAAGAGAATATTTCGAAATAAATTACCCGATCCATTCGTAAAACTTTCTTTCTCGGTGTAAAATAATTATTATACCTTGTAATGACTATTTTCAATCGTTTCTCTTATATTGATTATTTATTAAATAAAGTTACTTTCATCTTCTAAGGAAAACACAATCAGTTTCTAATTACGCGAATCAATTATATCGTTATTTCACGATTTTTCTTTTGTTGTAGTAGTAGTAGTAGTAGTAGTAATAGTAGTCATATTTCTTTCGTTTAATCTTAGGTAATTAAACGTTCCCGTGAGAAATATTATTTCCAAGCATTCATAAAAACGGCCAACGTCTAAATTATACGAACGATATTTTATTGAAATATTAATTTTCTCATTTTTTACGAATTATTAGTTAAACTAATTGTATGTTTAACCCTCCGTGTTTAAATAATTATATTTATATTCAAATTAAAGTTAAATATATAAATAACAAAATAAACTATTAGGTAATGTTCTATCGCAAAAAATCTTAATAATGAAATTATCAATAACATATAAAAATCATCCCCATTTCGTGGTGTTAGTAAAATAATAGCGGGTAAAGAACAAAATTTATTTTGCAAAGACACAAAGGTTCAAAATCAGAAATTGAAATAAGAACTCTTGCGATAATTGAGCCGTTCATTGCACAAATTGATTAACACCATTAAACAAAAAGTGGAGAAATGCTATAAAATAATTATTGTTTTTTTAAAATTCCCTTTTATAAAATTTGGTTATCATTCATGAGTTGCCAGTGCATTCTAGTTGCATTATTGTCAATGATTTACGTTAGAGTACGGAGTTAATCAAAGTGATCACTGAAATAACTTATTCATTATTCAGTAGCTAAAAAATTTGTAATCTTAATTATTAGGTAAAGTTATTATAAATATAAAAAATTATGATTTAGACGACCAAAGTGCTTTGACATTTTAATTAAAGATTTTTCAGGACATGAAGTGTTAATTGATTTGTGCAGTGAAAGGTTCAATTAAAGGTTGTTCCTTTCAATATTATTTTTTTCTACTTCTTCTTCCTGTTTTGTCAGACTAGTCGCACGTTTTCCGTTTAAAAGAAAATTTATTTTTCATCTGGACAAAAAGAAAAAAAAAAAGAAACGACAAATAGAGTGGAATCAAGATGAGAACGGGTGTAGGAGAGTGGCGTTAACGCGTGTCCAACGTGCGGCCAGGATGCGGTTAACGCGAATTTTTACGTTGTGATACCCTTATGTCTGTGTATGTGTATGTGTGTATGCTCCTACTTCCGTGAAAGAGTTATTCGACGCCTCCAACGTCCACGCTTTGCCGAGCAAAAGACCGAACGAGGAGACTGCTTCCTGATTCTCGTCTTTCCCTTCCGGCGGTTTCCGTGAAACGGCCCCTCTTCTTCTGCTGCACCGCGTGAAATAGCCACATGAAATAGCCGCATGAAATGCTTGCTTGCTTGCCCTGACTGTTACACCGACCGGAACGAAATTTCTTCTCTTCTCTTCTTCTATGATCTCTCGTAATCAAAGACTTTACACGAATCGTACACCAATTTTTATTTCTCTTTCTCTATCTTTCTCCAACTCATCTTCTTACCAATTTCGTTTCTTATAAAAAAAATACTGTTTCTTGAATAATTTCTCTCTGTTAAAGGTATTTTAATTCTAGGTACTAAAGGTATTAAGGTATTTAATTTCTATTTAAATAAATAATACTAAATATTAGTATTTTTTTATATTGCAAAATTTTTTCTCTATTTTTTATATCTCAATAAAAAAAAAAACATTTCTTATATTTTTGTTTTGTTTTTTATTGTTTATATTAAAAAATTCCGATACGTCGATTTAATATTAATGATACTGTTTATTTTCTTGATTTTGTTGTTTTTCTCTTTTTCTTTTTTTGAAATACGTGCTTCCTTTTTAACATATTTTATATTTAATTATCATCTTTTTATTTATATGATTTATTATTCAAACCTACTCGAGAATGACGAATTCGTAAATCATCTTTGAGTAGTGGAATGAAAGATAAGGATGAGTGGAAAATTTATCGTACGTTTATGCAACTACACGATCATCTCTCGTATGAGACGTTTACTATAAATAAGCGTTATCGCTAAGTTTTGATATTTTTGATTTCATTTCTTTTATTTTTTTTCTTCCTTTCTTTGTCCATTGATTTATACATCGATTTTAATCATCAATCTATTTATCTCTGAAAGTACTTAAACGAATAAACATATAGATGAAATTTTCTCATCGTGTCTATTTTTTTTTCTTCTTCGTATTAAACCGCTGATGTAAATACGTGATTCGTTAATATGTAATGTAATTATCGATCAGGGATTAAATAGTTTTAATACCGATTTAACGATGCCATACTCTCGTATACTTAAACTTCTTTATCTTAGATCGAGGTTAATCTCGATCAATGTCGTCGTTATGGTTAATTGAACGCTTCTGGTAAATATTACATTTACAAAGATCGACGGTCGACTTTCTTATCCGTAGTGAGATCACTAACTTCCTACAATCGGTAGTTACGATGTAATTACTGAAATTATCCATCGATAGTAGCCACGAATTTACAATTCAAATTGTCGATTAGATCCATTGCGAGAAGTTTCTCCAAGTTTATGTCTTTTTAAATAACATCTTTGACATTTTTTTTTTTAATCATATATTCATACTATTTCATAATATTATTATATTGAAATAAAACGAATCTTCTTTTCTTTAATAAAAAAAAATTTCGTAATCACATTAATACCGTGAAATATTTTTTATAATAAAATCATTTTGTTTAATATGTATTAAAAAAAACGTACAGTAATATTAATATTTTTAATTAATAATAATTATATTAATATTAAGAAAATTTCATCGAGACTATTGAAAGAATTATAATACAAACTAAACGTGAATAATAATAGAAACGAGTGACGTAAATCGATGGAAGGTCGTGAGATTTCGGCGTTCGATACATATTCGATGAATACAGACAGAAATAAGTATGTTCGAATGAAGAAAGAATTGGTAGAAAAAAGAAAAACACGTTTAAAGAAGTTTTAAGAATTTTTTTTCGCGAGTGTAGAAAAGAGTATAGAAACAACGATGATAAAATACGATATATTCGAAGTGTAACTAATTTATAACGAATTTCTTGGATCTGGAAAATAAATAAAAGGAAAGAAAAAGCATTTGTCAATGAAGAAAATAATAGAAGAAGAAAAACGAACTAGGGAACGAAGTAAAGGAAAACGAAACAAAACCTAAACGAGAACGAGGACACAAGTTTCTAACGCGAATAGTCGAAAGATCTACTTGCTTCCATGTGTCCTCGTTGCAAATAGATATCGACCACAAACTAGGGATAGGATAGGCTACTCGAAGATATTATGCAATTTCGTAGATTATAGGAGATCTCAAACTTTCTTCGTATTTCTAATCTTCTTAATTCGAAACTCTTATGATATACACATTGATATAGAAAAATATATCCCTAAAATCATCTCATTAAAATAAAAATATTATTCACTTTTGTTTTTCTTACTTTTGCAAACATTTGTTTTTATTATCTCAAATCCAATAATTATTTTCTTATAAACCCTTTATACTGACAATGAGAGATGATTTGCATCTTGATAGAAAAAAAAATTATTATCATATTAATAGACAAATATTGATTTTTTCTGATTTGTTTTTTGACCTTTAGAATCTTTCTGTATATTAATAATAGGTAAATCATATTTATGTATGAAGCCATTGATGATAAATCCTTGGGTTATTAAAACTCGGCACGTAACGTATTGGATATGAATTTTTCTCGATGATAAGATGTATTAAAATTGTTGTATGCTTATTTCTTTGAAATATTATGTCAAGAAAAGATTATTTTTATCTATTATGTTATATAATAAATATCTTATTTCGTATATATAACTTTTCTATTGAATATATTAAAATGTATAGAAAAAAAGTATTCAAAGTATAAATATAAATAATTTATACTAAGGTAAATTGACAAAAATTAATATTAAAAATAAAAAAAGGAAATATTTTATTATGCATACTAAACAAAACTATTTAACCAATTGACGTATTTATTTTACTTAGGTAAAACTATTCAACCAACAGACGTATATTTTGAATCCTAAAAATAGAGAATTTTGATAATACCATAATACAAACGCATAGGTATATTTTTGAAAGTGTACTATTTCAAGTATGTTAATAATACTTCGTGGAGTCTTGGATGACTCGATAAAATGCGAATATAACGCGTTATCGCGAAAAAGTGTATACCAGAAAGTGAGAGAATGTGTGAGAAAGTGAGAAAGAGTATGAAGAATCCAGAAATAGCTGTAATGTTACAAGTGAACTTTGTTTATCATCTTTCAACTCCTACGAGTTAAGAAAAAAAAATAGAATACTAAAGAGACGATATATATATCGATATATCTCGAACTAACTGTATATGGTAATAGACAAATATATGAAGAAAACAGAGGAAATGGCAAATTATTCGATAAAAAAATTTATCATCCATAGGGTGACGTATTCTATGTACAAATATATAAATATGTTGTTGATGACGAAGATTCTCGATAATCTTCATCGTCCCCATCATTATTAGCATCGGTATCATCATCTCAACCATAAATAATCTCGTTGCGGTAACGTTTGGTTCATCGTCATCATCGTCGTTGTCGTTTTATTCATATTCGTCGTGTCTTCGTCGTTATTGGATACTACACATTCGCATGCCGACATAATTTAAATCATCGTTCGAAGATTATTACACGATTATGGAATTTCTTTGAACGTATAAGTTGCGTACTCTTTCCGGTTTACATCATCGTCTTGGTTAACTTCGTCTTCGACAAATTTCATATACATTTTTATCTCTTTGTCAATTATTCTCTGTTACACTTTGTTTTATTTTTTTTTTTTGATATTAAATATAATATATATAGATTAATATAATTTCAAAATTGCGCAAACGCGTAGAAAATATTTCGGCGGGAGAACATTTCGAGAGACGAGAAAATACAAAATACAAGATAAATTCATTATTAAAACTTACCAAAGATACGAGACGATAATTGCGATGTACCGCAGCATCCCCGTGACAACGTACAACCGTAGATAACATCTTTTTTAAATACCTCTCTTTTAATTTATATATGTATATATATTTTTTCTTCTTCTTCTTTATTTTTTAAAGATGGAATTGGCGATTGGAAAAAAAGAAAGGAAGAAAAGTTAATTTCGTTCTTGTATCCTTGAATGTGATCATCGTGGTCTCAATAAACGTTAAGGACATTCTTGATTAAATTTCTTCATAAAAGAAATTCTCCTTCTTTCGATTCACCTAATTCAAACATTCTTCTTCTTTTTCTTTTCCGATGAAAAGTTGACGAAGAAAAAGTCAGAGAAAAGAAAATTGGCAAAAATTTGTTCTCTCACACAAGACACATTTTAGTAGACACAATTATCACGCGCGATAGTGTTACACGAATATTTGTAGTTATGCAGTTAGGTGAGTTTGAATTTGGCCAGGGTAACGAAGCTGTTGGTATGTTCGAACAGTCAGACGCGTCAGAAGCGCGAACCGACAGCTCCGAAAGCTGAGCAACGAATGCGCATGCGCACTGCCCCCCACATCCTTCTCTCATTCTCTCTCTCTCTTTCTCTTTCTTTCATTCTCTTATTCTTTCTCTTTCTTCATCTTATCCTTCCGTTCTTTTCTATCCCCTACATCTACATCTACACCTACTCCAAACTCTTACTATTACTCTCTGACTCCTTGGAGGATTCTCATCCTTATTCATTCTTTCATGTTTTTTGTTCTTTAACTCCTCTTCTTCTTCCTTTTTTTTTATATATACTTTTTTTTCGGTTTTCTTAATCATAATCCTTTGGAACTTAAACGTAGGATGATATCGAAGGATAATTCGGTACGCGTTGATTCGTTAATAAATTTTCACGATCGTTTGAACAACACAAAACCAATCGTTATTATACGTTTGCCTAATTTGTTATAATCCATCCCTTTCAGAGTTCTCTTCTTATTTTTATTAAAAAGGCAACCTGTTTATTTTGATTCTAAAATTATTAGCTGATTTGATTAGGGATCTTTTTTTTTGAGAAAGATATTAATTTGTCAATTTATTATCAAAATTATTTCTTTCTTGCGTGTATTTAAATTTTTAATCGTACGATAATTATGAAAATTACTTATTCCCAAATTAATTGAACATTTACCAATAGAGAAAAAAATATACTTTTTTTTTTTAAATTGTGATTCAACGACGATGTTTTTTCTAAATGTCAACGTAATTTTATTTAACTGTTTTTTCATTTAAAATTATTCTTTCTCATCGATTTGTATCAACACATATATATGTGCATATTATAATATACGTTATTGAAAAGCTTTGGGATTATTATTCGAAGAGACACGTCGAACGATTATCGATACAGATTCGATTCTATATTCTACCATCACTTTTATCGAGTGAACCGGTTCGCAGTGATGGATCATTTGTCTCGATCTTTGAGTATTCTCTTTTACGATCATCTTCTTATTCTTCTTCTTATTCTTCTTCTTCTTCTTCTTCTTATTCTTTTATTCTCTTTCATCGTTGTCCTTGATTCTGGATCCTACTCTGATGAGATGGTCCGCTCCCTATTCTACCTCTTTCTCTTTCTATCATTAATTTACCAAAAACCTGTTTTCTCTTCTTCTAAAAATCTCCTTTCGATAAGTTCGACGAAAATAAATTCTTAAATCAACTGGCAAAAATATCAAACGCGTGTAAAAGAGAGAAAAAAAAAAGGTATTACAGAAAGATGTCTCTCTTTCTCTTTCTCTCCTAAAACCTTCGATTTTTCTTTCTTTATCTTTCTCTCTCTCTCTCTTTCTTTCTCTTTCTCGTTTTGCAGAGTTTGCACTGCCAAGAGATTAATTCACTAAAGAAAGAAAAGTGGAACGTTAAAGTTCCATCTGGTTGGAAAAACGGCAGACGTGTAAAAGGATTATTGGATTGAATTCACTTCTGTTTTATCGATCTCTAGATCATGGAATATTTTCTCTTATCTTATATCATTCGGTTAAAAATCTTTGAAGAAGTTTTTTTTTTTTTCATTACAATCCGGTAATACGTTTCTAACAGTAGTCATATTTTTCTTCTTATATCAGACGAATGTTATCAATTTTTCGTTTAATATCTTAGGGTTTATACGATATTTTAAAATTATCTAACGTAATTCGGATCTAGATTTTTCTTGTAACTTTACAACACTTGTAGATGTTGATTAGTACTTTTTATTTGGACGAATGACTATGCATAGACGTTTAACCTTTTCCGAAATATCGGTCAATAACGGCTAAGGGCACTGGTTCAAGTTTCCTTGGGTTTACTGTGTTTTTTTAAATTTTTTTTCTTCTAATACTTTTTTTTATTGTTAAGTATGTTTTGTTTATTTCCAAGAGGAAACTCAACCGATCAAAAGTAAAAGAAATGAACATTTTTTATTATACGTTGTTTTCTTTATAAATAATTATTAATTATATTATTTGTGCGTAATAAATAATTGTTATTATTCAATATCCTTCTCCCTTTTTTTTACGTGGTTGTGTCGAAACGAAATTAAAGTATGTAAAAAGAAAATAAAAAAGGAAAAAATAGAAATAAAATTTAGGAAAGATGAAAGAGGAAGGAAAAGGGTATATATTCGGCAAGGAAGAGAGGGCGGATCGTTACATTTTTCACATCCTTCCAACAGAAAATCCTGTTTGAGAAAGGAGGCATTAATCCTTCGGTAGGACGTTTGAGGTCTCGCCAGAGGTGAAAATCGAAGGAGTGGTAGGGTGGTTCATAAATTTCGATGCACTTAGTCGCAGCTTTGGGGGTCGTCCTTTTACTGTTGTTGCTCTTTTCGATCCAGCAAAAAAAGAAAAAGGAAAAAAAAGAAAGAGAAAGAGAGAGAGAGAGGAAGAAATAGTGCGATATAGAAAGATGACAAATCGTTTGTTAGGGAAAAATGAACCACTACGGTTGTTGCATTGTTATCCTCATTCAACATTCTAACGTTGGCTCGAGAAAAATCCAAATTCTGATAAACGAGCTTCCATGAGAAATGCGTTGAAAAATGATGAGATTTACATTACCACCAAGGCTGTATTTTTATTTCCATCGTATTTCCATAAACATTTTTAACCATTAGATTCGCCAATATAATTCATAACGATAGTTTTAATATAAACGCATTAGAAATATTTCGATAGAATAATAATATCATTTGTTTTTTATTTTTATTTAATTAGAAATATTGTGAAACATGTTATTTTAATTTTTACAAAATTAGAAATCATTGAAGTATTTAACATTGGATAAACGAACTTCAACGCATTACTACAAATTTATTAATCCATTAATTACGTTATTGTAATAAAATATTACACTTAAGAATTAATTGGAATAATGATATCGATTTTAAATTATATTCACGTTAGACAATATAAATATTACAGTTAAAATATAAAATAAATAAATCACGTATACACGATTAACCAAGAATTATTATGCATTACTATTATAAGATATGCATTACCGAATAGCAAATTTCATTGCTGGGGTCTGTTGATTTATATATATATTTTTTTTCTTTTCTTCTACGTTCCTTTATATCGCTCTTCAACATCCCCTCTTTTTCTACTTCAATAAACCCTTCTCTCCTTTTACCACCCCTCTAACCCCTTTTTAACGTTAGCGTCAAAGATCGAACACAGGAAGGAAATTTTCGTCTCCTCTTACTTCGGTTTCAACCCTATCCTTCCGTGCCATAAATAAACCCTCACTTTACTGTATTAGAAAGTTTATGTGTGTTACGTACGTGAGTACGTAAACACACATACACACGTGTAGCAGATACATTCAAAACTAACAGATGTTACAACGATGTAAACGCGTGTCTGGACCGAGTTCATCCTCCTGTTTTCGTCTCTCGGTCGAAAAAGCAAAACAACACGATAATCGTTTTGGAAATACGAATACTTTTTTTTTTGTTGTAAGAAAAGTAAGAGAGGAAAAGGTAAGATCATTTTGGTTTGATTAGAAAACTTTCTCAAATATTGTGGTTTTGTGAAAGCTTAGAAAGTTTGTTTCATTCATCAATTTGCATATATCAATTTTGTGAAAGGTATAAATGTATGTAGGAATTTGTACAGTGTGTGTAGGTGTTGTGTTTTAGATATATTCGTAGATGGAATGTATTTAAATGGTATTGTTTGAATATCATCAATAAGAATGAAGTTAGAACTACGATAAAAGATTAGATCGAATCTATCTTAAACTTATGATAATGGTTCGTTGAACCGCAAATAAATTTATTGTTCTAAATTGAACAAAGCTTATCCTTGAATAAAAACAACAAATTGACACCGAAAGAACAAACACACGAACAAATAAAATCTGATTCGAATAAAATTCAATTTATCTAAATCCAATCTCTTTTATTTATTTCTTTATTACACATACACACACACACACAAAACAAAAATTTAATACTTTCCGTCGAATATAAAAATTACACCGAAAAAAAACCGCAAAACGAAAGAAGAAAAAAAAAACAATTCAATCTATCCATCCAAATCCACTTTTATTTCAATTTTTATTTAATCCTTATTTCCGTTCCCCTAAATCGTAAAATCTGTACATATATATATCTCGATATTGTATTGTTATTTAAAATGAAAAAAGGTATCGAATCGTATCGAGATTAGAGTCAGAGATATCGGGGAATGGAACCCAATATTTGGGTAGGAA
Organism: Mischocyttarus mexicanus; assembly: GCA_023678845.1. NCBI lineage: Eukaryota > Metazoa > Arthropoda > Insecta > Hymenoptera > Vespidae > Mischocyttarus > Mischocyttarus mexicanus. The sequence continues at coordinate 4,476,723 of JACGTP010000001.1, forward strand.
GTATTGCCAAGAGTTCAAAGTGTGAAAGAAAAAAAAACAACTAAATAGGGTGACTTGTTTTTATATACCATACATGGTTATATAGAATAAAAAAAAAATAAAATAAAATAAAATAAGGATCTGTTATTTCCTTTTACAGGAGATAGACAGAAATCGGTCCTAGTCCCCAGCTGCACCATTAAGGAACACGTTCCAGCCCCTGTCGACGTTTTAACAACGTCAACCCTATTTACCAGCCCGCCTCGTCTTTTCGGCGAACGATAAACGAGTAGACACAGGACACGCGTACAAATTTCTTGCGTACAAATGGACCGACGAGAACGACTACCAGGAAGAAGAAGAAAAAGAAGAAAAAGAAAAAGAAGCAGAAGAATGCCAGCTGTGGAATTTTCAAAGACCTGCTTGTTGTTCTCCCCCTCCACCCACCTTTCCCCCACCCTCTCCACAAGTCTGTGCAATTCCGATTTCGTAAAACACCACCTTGAATCTGATTTCGAAAATCCATCTGCTTGTTTTGTTGTAAAACAAATTCCATATAAATAAGTCTAAATAATATATTCTGGAACATGATTAACAAATATTTCTAATCGATCATTTGAAGAGTAACGATTTAACGATAACGATCTATCGATTAAGACTGTTAATTATTAGGATAGGAAATGGTATTTAGATAATATCTATCTATCAGATATATATTTTTTTCTTCCTTACTTATTATAAAAAAGGAACTCCCGGTGAGTTAATTAACTTATACGAAATGAACGAAGAAACAAGAATATAAGTACGTATAAGTTACGTACGTGGTACGTATACATACATATATATATAACTAGGAAAAACGTCAGAAGATTAATTATGACCCGGTAAGCAGACCGAAGCTGGTGAATATACTCGAGAAGAGACCTACGCAATCGGGAATAAAGGTAACTTAAGTTTCTTATTTCTTGGCAAATGGTATAAAATGTTACTCTATATAGAGTTAGTGTTATAAAAGGTTTATATTAGTGTGTGTAACGTAATTAGAATAGTAGAAGCGACGATGACCTGTTAGTTGGGTCTTGTATCTATGTGGACTCGGATTAACAAAGGATCATCTTTCCTTCCTCATTCTTTATCTTTTTATTATTTTTTATTTTCATCATCGAAACAGTAACCTATATTAAGTATTCTTACTATTTTAAAACAAACAAATTACAAAAAAAAAATATATATATATATATGTATATGTATATGAATATTACGACTACAAAACTTGAATTAATCTCCGGTTTATCTTTCAGTCAATATTTTAACGAGCTTGCGTGGTTTTTATCCAAGGTCAACTTAATCCGAGTCACGAGGTTATCCAACGAGAGTAGTCATAATTGCTTAATTAGGTCGACGTGTTGTGCAAAAGAAGATGGAGTAAAAAAAAAAGAAATATAACGCTGTTGGAATCATCGTGCGTTGTCTCAGTGAAATTTATACAAATCGATGATGTCATAGAATAACCCTGTTGACGTAGACCAAAATATTCTACCATCGTATCACTTGAGTCATCTAATCTCGTAAACTTGATTGGATAGTATTTGGAAAATATTATACAAAATAAATCTATTACAAATAAAATAAATTAATACAAAGATATATATTACATATATTACATATATATAATAATATATAATTATACAAAATATATTATTACTATTATTTTAATTAAATATAAACATAAAAAACTAGAAAGAAAATACTAAACAAGCTGATTACAATCTATTCGAAAAAGTATTCCAGTTTCCGAATCTAATAAGTTCATCGCTGTGTTCTACACAATGTTAAACTTTTTTCATCCTTTTTTTTTTTTTCTTTCGAAAGTAGTTTCAATGAAAACCAAGGACGTGCACGTATTAACGAGTATAAAGGAAAAAGGAATAAAAAAAAATCCGGAAGAGATAAAATGAGAGAGATAGAGGAAATTAAACATAAGTTAAATTTAATCAAAATTATTTACATTAAAAACTTCTTCCTCGACCGAATGTTAGAATATTCGTTAAGGATAGAAGGAAGGAAGGAAGGAAGGAAGGAAGTAAGGAAGTAAGAAACAAAGGTAAATTCGATTTGACTAGAATGTTTGTATAGAAACATAGAAGAAGTAAATAGGAAGGAAGAAAGGAAGGAAGGGTGAGTGAGAGGAGGTTGGGAGGGAGAACGGTGAGAGAGGGGTCTAGTATCCTGGTTTCTATAAGCTCGATAGCTTCTCATTAGAGACAGTTGACCTAGAATCGAAGCTCACGAGTCGTCTTCGTCGTCCCTACTATTGATAGTACAAAAGCGAACAGGAGTTGCAGCAGTTGCAGTTGCAGCAGAAGCAGCAGTAGTAGTAGTAGCAGTAGCTATAGTAACAGCTATAGTAACAACAGAAGCAATAGCAGTAACAGTAGGGAGTAGTAACAACATCAGCCTTCGTGTCGAAGCCCGAGGCTCCTCGTGTCTCTCTGTTCATAGTCATCGTCATTCTTATCGTCGATGACGAGATGGTTGCCACCCTCGGTACGGTTCAATTGGATGTACCACTTGCATACCGATAGTCTTTGCCTTTGGGGAAACAATAGGTTTAGTCTCTTGCGTGTATTCCCTTCTCTCTCTCTCTCTCACTTCGAACGTTGAGTTACGTTGGTGAAGATGCACGAGAACACACCCTCGACAATCTCTATCTCTATCTCTATCTATCTCTCCTTTTGTGTAAGTGTGTGTGTGTATCACCCCTGACCTACATGGATGCAGCAAACTTCAGGAGCGCAGGCTTCATCGGAAATTTTTCCATCCCACCTCCAAGAGAATTTCAGCGGGATCCGTTTGGTTTCCCTGTTGGAAACTCACATAGATTCACCCTTTCCTATTTTCTCTCCCGTTTTACTGATATCTACCACTACCAAACCGATGAACCCTATAGATACCACAAATTTGTCACTATTTTTCATGGTATAATGCAGATATATTTGTAGGCGTATGGATGAACGGATATACAAGGATAACAGACGCAAAAGATAAAACTCACTTTACTGTTTATTGAAAATAAAATCAAATAAATTGAAAATAATATCTTTTGTCTATTCGTGTGAGAGAGAGAGAGAAAGAGAGAAAGAGTTTGTGATTTATCATAAGCTACTTTTTTCCGACCTTTTTGACCGTTAGAGAAAAATAAGAGTTAAAGGAGAAATAATAAAAGAAAGAAACGAATAAAACCGTTCTTTTCATCTACCCCAACGAGAAGGAGGATTGAGATAATATCTGCGCCATCTGCCTCAATTCATAATACTCTTTGGCTAGCCGTTTTAGTCGTCGTTTCACGTTACTTCGCCTTCGTGAATATCATTCTACTTGATAGAGAGAGAAAGAGAGAGAGAGAGAAAGATAAAAATGGGAAAGAAGATGTTTTACCGTTTACACAAGAGAAACTCTCGCACTTGGATAAAATAACGTAATATTTTAATATTTCGTCCTTCTACCATTTATCTATATATTTTTTTATTATTATTATTGTTATTATTGTTATTATTCTTAACTCGTAAAAAATAAAAAAAATAAAACTGCGGAGAACGGAATAAAAGAATTTCTATACGGTGAGTTCGTTCATTTCGTAGACAAATTTACATATGCCGCGCATGTTCTTTCAATTCGAATCGAGTTACGAGAGAAAGAAAGAGAGAAAAAGGAAAACTAGAAAAAGAGAACAACTTGGGTATTTCGAATTGGTTGACACGATAAAGCAAATGTAGAAAAATATTATCTTGTAACTTCTCCTATCTATATATATATATGTATTTATAAAATATATTCATATATGTAAATTAGATAACGATAACGGAGGACTCATTAATTACCAAAGACAATTTGTTCGTTAATTAGATAAAATTTCCGAAAAGAATCAAATCTTCGAAATAAAATAATATCAGGCGTGTGACCTAAAAGTTCGTTCAGATTTAAAGAAAAAAATGTATTATTAAAATAATATCACTTAGCGTTAAAATTGTTTGTTATGAGCTGAAAAGAGAGATTTAGGTTTCAAAAAAAGAAACTTACCATTACCAGTTGGCCATTAGTAGGACTAGGGCTCGGACTTGGTGTTGAATTAGGTGTTGAAATGTCACCCGATGCTGGTGATGGGGAACCACCACCACCTACGCTGGTAGTAACACTTCCAACTGTTGGAAATGCTCTAACTGGATCAGCTTGCCATTGTTTGTGTATTTGTTGCGAGGTGTCCCGGAAACGCGCACCCTGGTGAAACAACAGATCAAATTAATATTCAATAGATTAAAGTCAATTACTTTAAATTCGATAATAAAACGATTTAATTTTAATGTCGATACGTTGATTTTTTTCTTATTGATTATCATTGTAATCAAATTAGTCTTTCTTTGGTTTGTTTAATTTAATCTTTTCGAACTTGAAATGGTAATAGAGTTTGAATAGATACAGTTTAGTTTTTTCAATATTGTAATAATATATGTATTACTTTATTTGCAGAAGTAGAGAAAATAGTAAACAGGTGCAGATTACGGAAAATTTTCTTGTCCAATGTAAATAGAAACAAGACAGTGTGTGTATATATATATATGTGGATAACTATATGTATATATATATATCTAGACGACTGTTCTACTTTTATTATTTTTTATCTCTTTATCTATATTCTTATTCCTTGAACGTAATTACAGCATGTAAAACGGTAAGCATACGCGGTGACTGTGTTGAAATAGATGTTCTGTTATACACACTTAGAATCTTATGCTAGAGGCAATGTTCCGTCAGAACTAAGAACACTTGCATCCTTGAGGAATTGGATCTTGTGTATGTTTGAATCGTCATCGATAGTCGAAGTCGGTTATATTATTGCTCGATGTTACTACGATTCGATTAGTCTCGGATATTTGCCTTTGAACAATCGTCTATCGCGAATTTGATCGATCTGCTTCGTCGACTAGAAGACTCTCAATCGTAATACAAATATAAATACGTGTATCTATACATGCATGTATATGCATATACGTATGTATATAAATGCTTTTAACTCATCGCTAAAAATAATGTTTTCTCGTGATAAGTGTGTGGTTTTTTATTGAAAAGGGCATTTAAAATACGACAAATGGGGGAATATTATTTTTGTTACACTTTTACTTTTTTCGAATATATGTTATTATTAATATTATTATTAAAAACCAGATCAATGAATATACATATTATATTACACAACGATATTTTATATGTAATAAAATCCTAATAGTAATAAAAATGCAGGAACACATATACGTACAATTAGATTTAAGTGGAATATATATATTATTATATTATATATAATATATATATTATTAATATATTAGGTTGGTGGTAAAATAATGTCGGATTTTACTATTGAATTGTGGCTAAATATCCGACATTTTTTTTTCCACCCACAACCCAATATTATATTAAATTATTATATGTTATGAGAAAAAGGTAAAACTAAAAGAGATACGTATTTCAATATAAAATATTGAAAAGATAAATGTTAATAATTTGTATCTATTATTTTCTTCTTCGTATAGATCACTAACAAAGATAATGAGTATTCGTATAAGCAATTAGTATGCAGTGAAGTGTGTATGTGTGTGACAGAGAGAGAGAGAGAGAGAGAGAGAGAGAGAGAGAGAGAGAGAGATAGAGAGAGAAAGGTTGAAACGAAGCACACGTCGTCTCTTGGAAAGAGTTCGTCCGTAGAAAAACCCCGAGGCAAGTTATAAAATATCGCGTGCGCGTGTCCGCGACCCCTGAAAACGTAACTGCTCTAACGACGCGGTAATTACGCTTGTGCAACGACATACCGCGATAACAATTAGCATTAGGATAAGAGTAATGGCGACTACTACGACAAAGATGACGGTGAGAGGAACCCCCAGCTTCCTCCTCTCTCTCTTTCTCTCTCTCTCTGCAACGCCTGCTGCCTTTCTCAACAATCTTCTCTTCTCTTCTCGAAAGTCTAATTAAGAGGACACTTGGAATTAATGAATTTAAAAAGAAACGGGGGAAAAAAAAGAAAAAAATTGCTCACGTTAAACGGTTCTTTTTTTTCTCGTATTAACGATATATAAGAGATGCAAAATGATTTATTAGAATGACGGAGGAAAATGCTTTCTTTATTTATTTATTTATTTTAATACAAATTATATAAGATTTGTATCTTCCAACACGTTGTAACGATTAATAAAATAATAATAATAATGTTCTCATACGTTAACGTTAACTGTGGTTATTTCTTTTTTTTTTTTATTAAAAATCTTCTTTAAATATTTCAGATGATAATTGTATATTGAAATAATTCATTTGGTTTTAAATAATGACATTTTTTTTGGTTTATTTTTTGAATACCGTTTAATAATGCATTACTTATCAAAGACGATAAAAATATCATACTATTATTTGGCAAAGATACTTTGATTCGGAAATAATTTCTAAAACAAGACCGAGTAATAGGAATTCTTGAGATCTTGTAAATCACGTCTTTTGCGTGTAGTACGCGTGCACATGCCCGTCCTCCTTGGATCGATGGGCCAGTTTACAAATGCTATTTATACGATATTTGAACGTAGTATAAATATTTAAAGTTTGTGAGTAAGGTCTCTCTCTCTTTCTTTCTTTCTCTCTTTCTCGATTCGGCACGAAATTTTAAATTTATTCTACAATGGTTACCCATCATACTTCTCCCTTCCCGCATACATCACCGAAAAAGGATTTGATTTCTTTATTGTTCAACCAACGATAAGAATATTTGAATATAACTAGTAGGGTATTTCTACAACGATCATGAGATCCTTATCGATCATTGATCACCGTAACCAACCGTATACGTTTGCTATATAGAATTTCTTTTTAAAGAGTTCAGTAAACTTTCTTACGTGTTAGTATAAAATATTACTCTTTTCACCCTCTCTCTCTCTCTCTCACTTTCTGTACGCGTAGAAGATATTTTTCAAGTTATGAGTTATATCAGAATTTTTTTACAACTCCATTTTTCTTCTTCTTCTTCTTCTTTTCTTACTTTCTTTTTTTTTTAAATGAAAAACGAGAAAGGTAGTACGAGAAAGCGACCACGAGGAAGCGGCAAAAATTCACAGACTACACGTGATACACGTTTTGGATAGATGCCAGGATAAAAATGAAACCTTTAAGATGTCTCTCCTTCGGTCCAGACATAGAAAAAAAGGGAAGAAAAATATTATCGCAAAGAAAAAGAAAAAGAAAATTAGATCATCGAAAAATTCTAATATGTAAATCCGTACGATCTATTGGAAGAAGAAGAAAAAAAAATAAAAGATAAAACGATACAATCGGCGTATAACTAAATTACAACCTTTCCCTCGGGTAAGGAAAAATCCTTTACCCTTCTCTTTCAAGAAGATACGTATCTTTTCTTTCTTCTTCCAAGAAAAATCTCTAAGCTACGAGAGGAAGGAAAGGAGCATAAAAATCTCATGAAATTTTCATATCTCGTTCGAACATCCGGGGTAAATAGGGAAAACTGTGAAACGTGTGTATTCGTTGAGTTTACACGATCTTCGATTACATATGTATACATACATATATGTACTTGTATACATATTACATAAATGTATCCTTGAAAAAGAAAACGTTTTCTTAGATCGAGATTATTATTAATGTAAAAGTATCCAAATAAACCTTTATCTTTCCGATTCCACGTAAAAGGAAAAAGAAGAAAACAACGAAATGGACTATTTTTATCGAACGAACATTTAAACAATGTTTCTTCGTTTAAATTATTTATTTGATTTAAATTATATTTAAAAAAATTAAATTATTCTTCGTTACAATTATTTTCTTTGATCCTCGTATATTTGTCGTATCAAAAAAAAAAAAAGAAACAAAATTTTTGAAAATAAATTAAATCTTCGAATGTAACGTATAAATAAATTATCATACATTTAATTGTAAGAATTGTTTTAAATATAATTTTATATAAACAGAAATTCCCTTTTTCTTCCCTTTCTCCTTCCCAAGAAAATGTTTTTGCAACTCTATTCGTCATACTTTAAGGAAGAGTATACTAGTATTTATAGATTTTTATTCCCTCGTAAAAGAACCGATGTGAGTGAGATACTTGCACGAAGATTAGGAGGTGGTAGGAGGTAACTGTTAATGCAAGGAAGTGTACTCATAAAAGAAAAAAAAGAAAGACAGGAAAAAAAATTGGAAACTACAAACAAAAATCTACTGATAAGAAAGAAACGCATTAAAAGGTATATTACGTATCTAACCAAGTGTTCTATATATTCGCAAAGTGAACCCCCCTCTTCCCCCTTCTTCTTCCTCGGATAAGCCACTAGAATATTTCTCCATTCGGAGTGATGCGATAAAACCTGGTTGGTACCTGGTTTTAATGGCAACTAAATCGAATTGTTGATAATACAAACGTTACGATTATTATTTGCAAAAGTTAATTCGAGAAATAACAATAATAATAAAAATCTCTATTAGATTACAGAGTAAAAAAAAAAAAAAAAGAAGAATTTCTGTTTCATTCTTTTCACCTTTTTTTATTAGGGCAAAAAATCCTATTGTTTCTATTTTTTTTTTTGACCGATATTCGTTCAAATGCAACTCAAATCGGTGTTGCTTATCGGATTGGTCTACATTTGGATTATGTTATAGATAAACATTGATTTTATCAACGTCACCTATCTCTCTCTTTCTCACACACACATACGCACACACTCAAGAGGATTCCACATTTTCACTTTGATCAAGCAAACATGACGTAATAACGAACGTCCTTGAGATAATTCGCTGTTTTCAAAATACAATTCATGGAACGAATACTCTGTTTTATCGAAGCTGAGTTTATCGAAATCGTAACTAGACTAAACTTTACCATTTTTAATTTATGCGTGTATGTTACATAGATTGTACGTGTGTGTACCCACTTTTATATATTAAATATATATTATAATAAATTAAATAAAAAAATATATATTTTCATTTTAAAAATTTAATTTTATGGAATTTAATTAACCAATTTATACGATCGATGTCATATTCAAAAAAAAAAAAAATAAGGAAAGAAAAGAATAAAAATTCTTTATTGCCTACCTCGCTGAAAAGTTCTTCCAATTCTTTTCGAGATACTTTTCCCTTCATCCCTTGGGCATTCTTTGAACGATCTCTCTTTTATCGATGTCTCTTACTCTTTCTCTTTCGTTTTTTCCCTCCTTTCTCGTTCTTTGGTACAAGAGAACGAGGGAAAAGAAACGAAAGTATTAGTAGAAGTAAAAGTTGGGGAGTAAAATGAAGTATCGAGGATTAGAATTCTTCGAATGTTTCAACTTTTATCCTATCCTCTTAGTTAGTTCTACTTCTTTCTCCTTCTTCTCTTTATTCAACGTTCATTCTACTTTTTTACTTTTTTTTTCTTTTCGTTAATTTATTTTTCTTCTTCTTTTATATATATCTTCGTTCGTTAATAAAAATCTTCTTGCCATTGTCCTCGTTAAATCGTTTCTTTTTTATCATTTTATTTTCTTCTTCTTCAAATCACTCGATGTAATCTATCTTCTGTTTTTTTTTTTTATTTTTTTATTAAATTAAATTTAAGTTAATCATATTTCGAGATGATTTTTGGATCGAAATAACGAATGAGAAATTTATGAAAATGCGATAATATTAGAAATAGGATAGTCTCTAACAAAAAATATGTTGTGGATATTATTTAGATGATAGGATTTTTCTCGTGTCTGATGCATAATCATTAATAAAAAAAATATACATCATATTTTTTATTATATTAAAATTAAGTTACTTATTTGGATAAAGTATCGGGGTCGAAAGAACGAATGAAAGTTAACAAACAAAAATTCGCTAGATAATAACCCCGGTTAATAAAAAAATATAAAAATATTTTTAAAACAGATAAGAAGGTTTTCCGTGGCGTGGTTGATAATCGTCTAAAATAAGCCGCATACACAATGATCGTGAAAAAAAAAAGAAAAAAATACATATATAATGCCTGATAACGCTAAAATTATCGAACGAATTATAAACGGACGACCGATTTCTCGTTAGAAACGCTTTAATAAACTTTCCGTTGATAAAATTTATGTTCCAAATGAGTACGGAAAAAGGAACAAAAAAAAGACGAAAAAAAACATCTACAGAAATTCAGAAAAATTTTATCGAAGCATAATTTCAATTGGTTCAAATCGAACAACGAACGAACGGACGAATGACGTTAGAGTTAACGCGTGTTCGTTTAAAACTTTTCAAACTCTGGGTATTCTATCGTCGATTTAAGCGACGATAAACTCGGTTCGAGTAATTAACTCAGAAAGTAATCACGAGCTTTAACAGACCAGTTTTCTCTCTCTCTCTCTCATTCTCCTCGAACCATAATTGACCGAGACGCTTCGTCCTAATTTCACGGACACTTATCTTCTCTTACACGTCCCAAAGTACTTGGTTACATATTCCAATACAAGGACAAAATGATTTTTCGTTCGATCATATTTGATGGAAAAATAGAAAAAAAAGGGAAGAGTAGATAAACAATTTTGTGATGTTTAGGTTTCATAAATTTTTATTGAAAGATTGGTACGAATGAGACTAAACTTGAAATCACGACACTAATATAACTCCAGTTTACTTTTCTTTTACCCATTTTCTATCTTTCTTTCTCTCTTCTTTTCTCTTCCCACTCTCTCATCCGTTACCTTTCGACAGGTACTTCCGTTCTTTGCATTTCGCGTTTCATTACGTCGTCATTGGTGCCATATTTCGGTCGAAATCGATATTGATACCAGCGTTGAAAATCCATACGGTTTCTCAATGACATGAAGAAAAAAAGGAAGAAAAAAAAGTAGATTCAACGAAAGTCAACGATTTTTAACGGAATTTATCGAACAACTCACGGAGATAATAATTAATTCCTTGTTATTCAATTATAAACTTAATTGATAGAAAATAATTATATTAATTACTTTTCAAATAGTATTGTTGCAATATGTTACGCCGAAGTGGATGTATGTTTTAGATAAAAAGGAAAATAAAGAATATGGGTGAATGTGGAAAAAGAAAGAATTAAAATGTGAACGTTCACTGCCATTGTAATCAAAATGATGAGAAGAAACGATATATTCCGTCGTCCCTGAGAACATCAGATTCACGTCATTCATCGTTCGTATATAAGAAAGTATATATATACACACACACACACACACACACATATATGACAATACGCACGCGTGAAATAACGAAGCCTCGTGGGAGACAATTACGTTGTTTTCTAGCTAACTCATACAAGGAAAAAATAATCATTTGTTGTCATTGTAACGCGTTATAGATGGTATTTATTATTATTGCACATTTTAGAAGAGGTAAATGTAAAAAAAAACCGAAATTTTATCATTCGTCATTTCGATCGTGATTTCTTCCACCTGTTATTCTATACAAAACTTTCATACGAAATTGATTTGATCAAATTTCCTTGTCGTCCGGACAATACAATTCTAATTTATTTCTATCTTACAATTAAAAAAATAAAATATTATTCACTTGGTATATCACACAAACACCTTTGAACAGCACTTTGGATAACGATAAAAACATGAATCCTTCGTTTATCCGACAGATGGGAGGGAAACTTTTTATTAAACTTATTCTATACTTAATCGTATTTTATTTTTGACAAGTGTAACGTGTATAATATTTGGCATATAAAATTAATTGGAGATATATATTCAGTATTATTTCTTTTTAAAGTAATACTTAAAATAATTTCACAATCAATAACAAATATATCGTCATGAAATATATAATAAGCCCGTTAACCGAAAGTGTTACAAAAATATCGAACTCGCGAATCTGGAGCTTTATTTCTGTTTAATGAAACTCGATAAAAATTAGGAATAAAAATTTTTTAAACGAATAGGAATGCGAGGGAACGAATGAGATATTAAAAAAAGTGTACCAACGAACATATGAACATATGAACATATGAACCAACGAACGAACGAACCAACGAACCAACGAACGAACGACGAGCAGTCTCGAACGTGCGCTTACACGTATGCGCGTATCGCGACTGGCGCTGTTCTCTCTTCCCACAATACACAGAGAGTATTAAAGTAAGAGAGAAAGAGAGAACAAGGGAGAGAGAACGAAAGAGAGAGAGAGAGGCAAATATATAGAGCTGGCAGATCGTGCATGGCACACGTTCGTAAGAACTCACGAAGTAATGTCGTGTTCATCTCCACTATGTCGTTCGAGCTGAACAACATCCACCGAAGAAGTTGATGATCCTTTGGTATGTGCTGTTTAGAGGAACGCAAATCTTTTGTCATAGTTCATAGTTTTATTGTTAGCCTAAATGGTAAGTCGAAGTTGTATATCTAACTGTCTTACAGTTCCTTTAGTTTTAGTTTGCGTTCCACGGAGAACCCTGGCTTGCCAGGTCGCAAAGGGTCGTCGGAGAACTTGATGATGATGATGATGATGATGATGATGATGATGATGATGATAATGGTGGGGAAGGAACATAAACTCTATTCGCGTTGCAACCGAACGTGGTTTTATACTCGTGTTGTGTTGGTGCTTCTTGCGTAACCAATCGAAGCCTGTGGATTCGTCCGAGACTATTCGTATATGCTATACCATAATACTATTACGTATGCTAGAGATAATACCTACGAGTTCGAAGGCCGATATGTTTTCTTTATCTTTTTTTTTTCTTTCTTGCTTTTTTCTCCACTCTTTCTTTTTTCTTTTCCATGTCGATGTGTTACTCTTTATGGATTCTTTCGACTAATTAGATGAATATTCATACATGCTCGTTTTATGCGTGTGTCAGGTTATTATATTCTGCTTGTAAATCTTATTTGGAATGGTATTAATGTCTTTTTTTTTTTTGTAAAGTTCGTTGTTGGAAATTTTTATAATGTTTATCGAGTACTTTCATTTGTGTTTTATTATAAATTTGATAAAGATAATAAATAATAATTTATGCATGATCAATATGTTAGTTATTAACGATTTTGAAACGAGTTTCTTTTTTTAGCTCTCTTGTGGTTGGATTTATATTACATATTCATAATTAAGTATCGTAACACGTGATATTACGTAATATTGGAAAAATTAAAAAAAGGATTAATGAAGTAAAAAGAAATCTAAGAAATCCAAGTAATGTCAACGTTACTTATTGACATACTTATCAACATAACTGAAACTGGTTACATTATTGAAAGGTTAAAATAAGTACAGTGTATAATAATTTGATTGAAAGAGAGTAAAAATATTAGAAAAATTTCAATAGAAAATACATTTCAACATTGCAACGATGCACATTAGAAAGATGATTTATTACACGACAAACACATAACTTTTTCGAATCAATTCTCCCAACTACTTCTATAAAGTTTGTTATGTTATTAAGAAGTAAAAGATGACGAAGAAAAAGGTGGAAGTAGAAGAAGTATAGAAAGGGAAAAAGGTTTTCTTGTCAACGTCCCACGCAGTTCTTCTATTCTTTACCTCTCTGGGTAATGTACGTTAGTTTGCACTATGACAACGACGTATGACTACAAGGAGGAACGGGTTTCCTTCTGTTCGTGCCGACACATGTAAACGTGTGAAACGAAAGAAAAGAAAAAAAAATTAGAAAAAGAAACAGAAAAAAAAAAAGGAAAAAGAAAATATGAAGACTGGGACGAACGTAAAAACGAAAGAACGAATGAACGAACGAACGAAGAAGAAGAAACACGTCATCGAGAATCATCCGCTTGGGTTAGGAGTATTCGCATGACAGCAAAAGAGAAAACTACTCTACGAGACACGATCACGAAGATGGTTGTACCGACGAGCAAGCGAATTCTACTCGAGTTCCCCCCGTTCACGAGAAAAGAATAAGAAAAGCATCTTCGACTTAGAAGACATTGTTCTTACTAATGCGCCCTTTCATGCGATCTTCTGTAAATGATATCCTCTTGACTCTTTGTTTATCTACCAACCACACAACGAACAACTAATTCTACTATGATTATATCCGATTATAATTTTTTTTTCTTTTACAATTAATGAACTATAGATTGTGTTCGTTTTTATTGAAAAAATATTTCAGAATTACATGATTTTGAAAATAAGCGTATTTAATCTCGAGAAATTTTTAAACGTCATATCAATAATACGTGAATTTTCCTAATTTTTCTTATAAACAATTGATACAAATTTTTTTTGGAATTAGTGAACATCCCGCGCGAATTGTAGTTAAAGAAAGATTTTAATAACTTTACTATGAAAATCAACCTATTACTATATATCTAGAAACAATTAATACTATTTATACTATCTAAAAAAATGATTTAATTCCTTTTATTTCTAGACAAGAATAATTTTGGTATTAATCTTATTCTTTAGAAAATATTGCAAGACAAATTTCTAATATTGAATAAATATGTACCATTCCTCTTTGTCATTCTAACAGATAAATCTTTTAACTATTCTAACAAATAGATAAGAAACGATAGAAGAAACTCGTTAGAGAGAAGAAAATTGTGTCGAAGTCATAAAATTATAAACGAACAAAATCTACTAATGTTTAACAAATATGTACTATCTTTCTATTTGTATTACAACAACAACAAAAATCACGAGATTTTATAAAGAGTTGTAAAAAATTGTGTTAAACTCACAAGATTAGAAATGGTAAAAATTTTAATATCAAACAAAATATTTACCATTCCTTTTTTAATATAAATCATTTATCAATGATACATACACATACACATACACAGATGTTGATAGAATATCGTGTCACGAAGAAGAAATAGGGTTAAAAATGATCTACGAAATGGTTGTGATATGAAAGAGCGGAAGAAGGTATGCAAATGTACAATGAAGAGAGAGAGAGAGAGAGGGGAGGAAGAAAAAGAGACAAAAAAGAGAAAAAAAAAGAGAAAAAGAGAAAGACAAAGACAGGGAGTCAGGCTGTGTTAGCGCATTGCTTATGTATCCACGTGGGTGGTTGGTTAAAGTGGGTGGCTCACCACTCGCTGCTTCGCTGGTTAGCTGATCGGTGAAGAAACGAAGTACCGGCTCGAGTGCCTACTGTGCACTGAGATACTCGACGAGCTCGTAACCTTTCGTTTACCTTTCTTTCGACCTTCGAACAGACGATGGGGTTAATACCCGAGAGATCTTGAAAAGAGAGATCTGATCCTATATCGATCTTTTTTGGCGACATCCTGTCTACTATTATCGATCTATTTATGATTACACTACCCCACTAACAAATATTCATATCGAATTTTAACATATCACGAAACATTAATATATTTTTTGTTTCTTTCTTTATACCATATTTAACCATTTTAACCATTAATATAACCATAATATTAATATTAATATTATTAATGGCATATTTTAATCATTTCTTTATACCATATTTTAACATACGACACGAAACATTGACATATTTTGTGTTTCTTTCTTTACATCACATATCAATTAAAAGTTAAATTTTGAAATTTATCTTTGAAATGATGTCACATAAGATGGGGATATTAAATTTTGTATTTGATTTTAGGGTGTTATATTTTTATCTTTACGATATCTTAATTGGCGTGTTTTATTATTCTTGCATAAATTTTTTTTTAAATCTAGAGTAATTTTTTAGTTCGACGAGTTTTACGATGAATTATTTGAGATATGTTGTAAACTATGGGAACTTATAAACAACATTCAGATATATTTTTCCGAAGGTCAGTCGTCAATAATGTCTCTTGGTAGTTACACTTTAATGGCAATGTTAAATACGATTTACGAGTAGCTACGATCTTAATATTTCTTTTTTTTTTCTAAAGGATTTATTGAAATGACAAGAAGAAGAAAAGCGGTCCTGTTGGATTTATAATACCGATTCTCTGTCAACGTTAATAACCAAAGGATTATCAACTTCGTATATATTACGATTGCGCAAGTATAATGCGCCAACTTGGTGGAAGTTTTACATGGTTTTATCTGGGCACACCGTGCTTGTCACGCGCATTCTGGATTATCGCAAAGTGTGTACTCCTTTTTAAGAGTGACGCCACAATTCGTTCAACCGTCGTACATATGCAGAACGTTGTTTCCATTTTCAACGGTTATAACCTGACTTCTAACGCGAGAATTATCTACCGGAAAATAGAAACGTAGTTATAAACGTTTCGTACAGAAAGTGGAATATTATTGGTTCAGTTGAAATATATTTCGGTACCGTTATTTTGTTTCGTAAAGAAATTTATATATATTTTATATATAAATAATTTTTTTAAATAATTGAATATATACTATTATTAAAGTATACGTACATCAATATATGTTCATACAATGAACATATTAGCCAATCTAATGATAAGTACCTTTCTTGAGTTTTATTTTTTTTTTAATTAAGAATAATAAATCAAATGCAATTTAGATTGGAAGCAGTGATTATTATTGTACACGTCAGTAGAACGACTACATGAAACTAAATCAATATCACTTATGATTAATCTCGTGAAGTTATTGGAGGCAATGATATCGATGATGAAGAAGAAGAAGATGATGAAGAGAAGAAGAAGAAGAAGAAGAAGCCAAGAGAGAAAATACCGATATCATTTTATAGGATCGTTTATGATGCCGTAACGTGTTAATGAACCGATGCTTAAATTCCATAGAAGGAATTTGCTCGAACGATATCAACTATCCAACACCGTTGACGTTGATAAGAGTTAAAATGAAAGAAAAGATAAAATCGATATATAACGCGATTAAACGGAAAAAGAAAAATATCGCTTCGAGAGATCAATCGTGTACTCCAAGGTCGATGTAACTACGCTTCGTTAAATCCAATCTGAACGATTCGATCGAGGGTGGCTTCTACTTTAATCGGGATGAACCCATCCGGTTACTAAGATCATCAAGATCCAACACACTTACTATCCTTTTTTAACACACACTTACTTTCCTTCTTTTTATATATATAATTTTATAAATATAATTAATAGATGCTAATTTTACAAATATATAATTAATAGATATAATAAATAAATATATAATAAATATAATTTATATTGCACTATATTTATTGCGATATACAGATTAAACTCTTAAAAAAAGTAAACATAAATTATAAATAAAATAATAATTAACATCTAGTCTATAAATTTCTGACCTTATTTACCTGTAAGTATCCAGGTAGATTAAAAATGGATATAAAATTAAATAATGAAAATATTGATATATTTATATTTATATCCGATCATAAATGTTACTGTTTTTTCTTCATTGAGTTTTATATATGTATATAGGAAATAAAGAATGAATGAACGAGTCGATCGAGACGATTGAAACCTCCGTAGGCGTTCTTTTATCTTCTCTTCGTAGTACTACGAAGCCTTTCCGTGTTTACGCGAGATAACGCACCGATCGATAAGGGACCTTTTATGTGGATGCTGATCGCCTCACTGACCCACTTTTCCATCAAGGAAATGCTTAGATAAGCACGCGCCTGTTTTTCGGCTTCCTATGCAACATTTGTCATACCAAAGATCTCAAAATAGATATTGCCTTATTCGTGTTTATACATTTTCTCAAGTATCTAACCACGCATATTGCTAAATTAAAAATCAGATGGAGAGAGAGTAGGTTAACGATTACTTTTTTTTTATATTTTATACGTATGATCATACTCGTACGATAAATCCCAGGATAAAACATAAATAATAATAACTTTAAAATATAATTAGTAACTATGTTATTTGTAAGATCGAATCACAAGTATGTTATACGACAAAATTTTTTCTAACGTAAAGAATTATTTTTCATTTTAAAAATAAAAATGAGTAACACGCGAGAATAATAAATAAAAAGAATGAATTAGAAAACTAGAATTAGTGTTATAAAATTAATCTTAGGCGATTTGATAGTACATTTGAAATGTTGAATTTCGTTCTCGAATCGAAAACTCTCATGGACGAGAGGATACTCACTATTGAAACGAGATCGAGTGTACTTCAAATACATAGATGAATATACGATTCATCGAGAGGCTGAGGAAAGGTTTCCAATTGTATTCGATTGTCAACAAATAATAATAACAATTATTATTATTATTAATATTATTTCAATACCATTGGATACGAAATATTAAATTCCTCTTCTTTAAATAATTCCGATTAAAATATAAACGTAAAAAATAACTACACATTTACATTCACGAATATATATATGTATTTCGTGTTTCGTTTCTATATATCAGTGTGAAAGCATCTTTAAGTTGATATTTTCGAAGAGGATGAGATCTTGGTTTATTCGAAGTAGTAGCCCGAAGGGATGAGAGAGGTAAGACCGGGCTAGCTCGTTCGTTGATGTTGTGGTAGTCCAAGGTCGTCAGGATCACGGCGAGGACGCGGCCACGGTCGCTGGTTTAAACCAATCGAGATGCATCGCGAGAGATGCAACGTCGAAAAAAAAAAATAATAATAATAATAAAAAACAAGAAAAGATTTTTAAGAAACTATCTGATGCGAGAGAGGTAACATTTCTTGTGTCTTAGAATTTCTCTTTCACTCTCTCTCTTTCACTATTTAATAACAAAATCAAATAAGATAATAAAAATAATTCTAAATTTATCCGAGAGAAAATGACGTTTTTCCGATCTCAATTATTCTTTTGTTAAATTAAAAAGAAAATGAAATAAAAATTAATTATCTGGTAGAACGAAATTATGCGTTTTACCCGTTCGTTCGTTCCTTCGTTCGTTCGTTTCAAAAGAGGAATAAAATAAAAATTAATAAAAAATTATCCGACGCAGTAATATTTTTTTGCCCTCCTTAACTCTCTTTCTCTCTTCTTTTTTTAATTTTATTTTATCAAGAGAACCTTTTGAAGAAGAAAGATGGATGGTACGGATGGATGATCCATAAGATATGGTATGACGAATGGGATCATTTTCTTCTTCCTTCTACTCTCGACTATCGGAGGCATCAAACTTTGCTCTCGTTCGACGACAAGATGAGTAATGATAGAGGTTATTCGAACTATTAAAAATAAACAATTTAAAGCTACCGGTGTTAGACGAATATAATAAAAATTCACTATCCATTTAGTGTTGTTATCGAATATATCGATTATCTCTTTTTCTTATCGATCGTTCTGATGATAAACTTTCTCGTTGTTTCTCTCCTCCCTCCCTATATCCAGTTCTTTATCAAATGCAATTTTTGCGGAAAGAAACGTTTGTAAAAATGTAAAAATAAAAATATATATTAATAAGACGCTCGTATATTTTGCCTTGACGTATCGGAATTTTCGTAAACAAAAACGTATTAAAAATATTATTAATGATATTTAATATTTTAATAAATAAAATATTAAACAAAATAAATTCTTACGAATAATAATAATAAAATGTTAATAATAATAAATATAGTGTTGATTAAATTGTCGTTCAATTGATCGAAACAAATACTTATACGTTTTGAAATATATTTTACTCGTAGAATAGAGTTGGGAAGTATTTATTCCGTGTTCTTAGATGGGCACTCTAAGACGTCATTCTAAAGATGGACGACGAATCCCGACATTAGCATAACTAGCTAAGACGTAGAAAATGAAAGTGAACAAATTACTCGTCCCCACGGACGAACGTTCAACTTAAGCTTTATTCTATTTTCTTCTATCTCTCTTTCTCTCTGCTAACTCCTTCCTTACTCTTCTGTCTTTGTCGCTGACATTGCAAACGAAGCTCGTTACCTCGAAAGATCTTTCTGCTTGGTATATATCGTGTCCTCTTCCTTTCTCTCTCTCTTAATTGGCAGGACGAAACGAGCTAAAGATTTTTCTCGTACCGGTATGAAATTCTCGCCCTTTAGTCGGGACCCATTACATTGGAACGCATGACAATTAATTATTTTTCTTTACATCTGGTCCCCCCATCCTCTCATTCTCTCTCTCTTTCTTTCTCGTGATTTCTAATTGTAAGTCATATCTCTTAGAAACATTATTTATCGTTAATTACTTTCTTAAACGTACGGGAATATAATTTTCGATTTGTTATTCTATCGCAAACCTGTCATCAACGTCGATCGTTATCATCGTTATCGATTGACAAACAAATTGGTGCTTGGTTACTTATACACTTTACTCGAAAGAAAGTTTTATCTTTTTCTCTATCTCTTTCTCATTTTTCTTATAAATTAATTTCTTCCCTCTCTCTCTCTCTCTATATATATATATATCTCTTTCTTTTATACACACAAAAGAGATAGAGATAAATGATATTAGATATGAGGGGGAAAAAAATACAAAAAGAAAGAAAAGTAATATAAGAAAACACAAAATTGAAGGAAGAAACAGAAACAAAAAAAATAACACGATTTTCGATCTTAAAACTTTCTCTTCCGGTTTGCGATAAAGTTTTATGATTGTAAACGTCGAAACAACGACTCGACGAAACGAGCAATCCGCGCATGCATAAAGGTATCGACCTTTTCTCTCCCCCTACACATTCTCATGTAAAACTGTGACGGACGTTACACTACAGTGTGCCTGTTTGTAACTTGTGTCTCCCTATTGAAGCCAGACGACGACTACGACAACGACGACGACTTTCCTTTTATCGCGGACCATTGTCGACCATTGTTCCATGTAACACCTTTTTTTCTTTATTCACATTTGTCATCGGGCCCCATAACGATCGATTCGAACGAAACCTAACTCGACAGATTTAATCGAACATTTTTTAACGTATTAATTTTTTTTTTTAAATAATTTTTAATTGCATCGGTCGAAGTACATCGTTTCATATTTCTACGCTTATATATAATAAATCCTTCACGAGTTTATCGTACTTTATCATCTAGGGGAAGGGGATATCAAACTTAATGAATAATTATTCAAAGCTGTACATGATTTCTAAAGGCTTTCTCGTACGTCTTTTCATGAACGAATAGAAAGAGAGAGAAAGAGAAAGAGAGAGAGAGCATACTTTAAAGTTAGATAAGATTTCCAGATTCGTAAGACAAATTTAGTAAGTTATCGTATATATATATATATAAATCTATTAAACTCTAATCTTAAAATTATACTAATACAAATAATAAAATAAAATTCTAACTAAACAATAATATTCACTACCTTTCATAATCCATATCAATGAGATTTTTAAACTTTATTTTAAAGAGACAAGTTTAAATACCATTCAAAGAGAAAATATTTATTAAAATATAAGATAAACAAGTGATACACAAACGTCCAGTTATTATAATCAACGAATCCTTTAGTTCCTTTGATCTAAATGGTAAGCACAGGAAAAGGGACACTAATAAAGTTAACGAGCAACTAGGGTGTGTAACTTGTAACACGTTCGCGACAAAGTGGCCATGGGTGTAACGATCATGTGGTTTATCGTACGTGTATGTGTGTTCTGTGAAATTACGAACGTGTATAAACACACAAACACACTCATAATACACACAGAGAATCATACACACATACGTATAGATATATGTATACAAATAGGGTACTCTAAAGTGTACGTACATACGTATATACGTAATCTGTTGGATCTAAACCGCACGCAAGTTAGGTGTGATGCTGGATAACGCTAACTTCAGTATCTCCCCCCTCTTTCCCCCCTGATTTCTCTCTCTCTGAAGCTTTGATAGGTGGATTAAATCGATCGTTGAATCGATCGAGTTTGAAGGTACTCGCCTACGCACTACTACTATTCAACGAGAACGTTATCCTAATCGATCCTTACCTTGTTTTATTTATTTCTATTTGAAGTTGATTGATTAATAGGCGCAATTACCTATCTTCCCCACCTTTTCTCATCCTTCTTCTGAATGGTCGTCTTTCTTCGACCTCTATACCTATATATATATATACCTTATTTCTTGTCTTTTTTTACTTCCTCTACTTTTTCTTCTCCTTCTTCTTCATTTTCTTCTTCTTCTTCTCCGTGAGGGTATACCTCCATGGGCATGCAGAAGCAGCAATAGCAGCAGCAGCAGCCAGCAAGGCCCGTTGACTATCGGTCCGTTCAATCCGCTTTGCCCGGTGCCGTTTGCAAGCGTGACTCGCAATGAAAGTTTGTAATTAGCGTCGTATGCGGCTTGCCAAGCAGTCACGGATAATAAGGTGCCGCAGCCGTGTCTCGAGGTAGCCTGCCGTTTGTTAGAAATTTTTCCTTCCTTTTCCTTTTTGGACCTTTTTCTATCTATCTATCTATTTATCTATCTATCTATCTATCTGACTATCTATCTAGCTAGCTAGCTAGCTAGCTATCTTTCTCTCTTTCTATCTCTTACTCAATTTCTTACGGGATCTTACGGGAATATACATCGGACAACGTGATATTACCTGCTGACTAACGGCCTTTTATATCTACTGCTTCTTCTTCCTCCTTCTTTCTTCTTCTTCTTTCTTCTTAATCTTTATCTTTATCTTACTTTAAACGTACAGTGATATAACTCGTATCACGATCTTCTTGGGAGAAGGTAATAGAGCGATTTATTCCGTCATCATCGTGCACTACGACCACCGGTGATGTTAACGCGTATCATCGGATTTTAGATGAAATAGATAAAGGATTATGTCTGTTCTTCTAATCGGGGAACGTTTTCTTGATATATACCTGATTTATCGATCTCAACGACTTCTAAGAACGTGAAGAATGAAAATGATGAATAAGGTGAAAATATACAGGACAGTTATTTTTTTTATATTTCCATATTTTGTTGGGGTGATGATATTCCGAAAAGAAGATTAGTTCTTAAAGATGAATTTCTTCTATTTTATATTTTTTTTAAACCTTTTTTTATACGCATATTTTATTCATGAAGAAAGAGAGAGAGAGAAGAGAGAGAAGAACGTGATTCTAAACCCGAACGATAACAGCCAAGACAAATGTGAACGCTAACGATCTATGAGAACTCGAGTAGTGCACGATGTTGACCCTTCAACCGACGAGAAACCACTGTGGTGGTGATGGTGGTGGTGTTCTGCTAGTCATCGGTAGCACTTTCTATCTCTTTCTATACTCTACTTAATAACAACAACAGGGATGCACTTCTCCGTTATGTTTACTAAATGATCTCGTGTAAATGCATACACATGATATTATCGAATAAGTGTTTTATTAGTGAAAGGAGAAAATAGATGTTTACAAAAAATATATAACAAAAACTATTCAATAATTATTAAATACAATACGTACGCCTAACACAGCTCGTGTAACGTACACACTTATTAAATTGAAAATAAAATATTAATAAATTAAAATATTATATTTGAAAAATATAAAAAATACAATTCAATAATTATTAATTGCAATTCGTATATCAAATTTTGCGTTTGATATTTTTTATTAAATGTAACACCACACTTGTGTTCTTATTTTAAATATCAAAAATAAAATTCGCTTATAATTAGTTACTCTACAAGTATGTAATACTTATTTTTATCTTGTTTTCAAGATATCAAATATTTATCCTTTGTTTTGTTAAGTATTCTTTTCTGTTCGTTCCGTTTCTTCGCCTGTAGCTATTCCCGTTTTTTTTTGTATTTTCCCGATCTTCGATCAGTGCCTTCAGGGGATTGCTGATCGACCTTCTTTTTTTCGATTCTACTATCTCCCCCTCATCCCTCTTTTCCAACGACCCACTTCCATTCCCACAAAATTCGCGTACCACACACTCTCAAAGCATCTCAGGTGTTACATTTTTTTTTTACGTCAAAAACGTTTCTTTATTTTCATTGAATTCATTTAGGTCAATATTCGAGATCGATTAAAACTATCCTCGAGAAGTTTTCCAAACCTTCGAGAACGAGGTAAGCATAAATATAACATATCTTTCATTTCTCGATCAAAGCCAAAATTATTTGTGTTAAAAAATAAACTTATATTAAATTGATTTAAAAAAAAAGAACCAATTCCATTCGAGAAGTTTACAACCTTCTTCAATTATTTATACCCAATGAATTCCCTTATTTATTAATTAAAAAAACAGAATCCCCCCTTTTCCCTCAATCCCTTCGTTCGCAAAGTTTACGAAAACTTCGACGAATATTTCCAATTTTCGATCAAACAAAAAAAAAATAAAGAAATTAATTAATTACTTGTAATATATCTACCTTATATAACTGATAAAAGAAGAAGAACAACAACAACAACAACAAAACAAATACCAATTTATATTCTTTCTATACAAAAGAATAAATAATAAATAATAATAATAATAATAATAATAATAATAATAATAATATATATTTAATAATGTGATATAAAGTTTCTAGGTTGTGCATTATAACGAGATCGTTTGAATTACGGGAAACTTCTTGGAGAGTGGGCTTTCGCGTATTCGCATTAGTTATCAAAATTAAATGTAGTAAAGGTAATGTGGTAGGTACGTGCTAACAGTGTGACCTATTACCATCCAGAAAACGTTATCGTTCTCTCGGGAAATGCGTGCTTCAAAAGCGAATACTTCCAATGTAATACGTATACACACATATACATACAAACACGTTCTCACATGTATAAATATTCACAAACACACTTACGTATTATACCAACGAGCTATTACGTTATATGATTACTAAGTAACGAGTTTGCCGGAGTTAATTAACATTAACGAAAGTTTTCCATTGACGTCGTGAATAATGAAAAAAAAAGAAAGAAAGAAAATAAAAAGAAGAGAAAAAAAGAGTAGAGGAAAGTAATATTACAATAACAGAAAATTAGGTTTTTGTTTGAAGATTGTACGAACATTATTGGTAAGAAAGAAAGTCAAAGGAAATATGATAATATTTTAAGACTCGTGTTTGTTTCATTCTTTCTTACTCTCTCTCATTTTAACATCTGATCTGTAACGAGGTCAAAGGTGATACGTGACCAATTGGCAGACTGCAAAACAATTTAATGGGATTAGTGGCATCGGATGAGGGACGAGGGAGGGAGGGGGAGAGGGAACGAGGCTCCTGTCTATCCCCTGTCAAATTTCGTGGTCAATGTCGGCAACTTTGGAATCAAGGCAGACCTTAGCCACACTAACTGACCTTAACAGGTCGAATCGTTTACGAATCGTTTTACGAATCTTTTTATTCTCACCTTTCAATGCCTTTCAAAGAATATTACGATTAATCCTAACGCCACCTTTATTTTTCTCTTATTCCAATGTTGTTCATTAAATAACGCGAATATGGTTTGCGATAATTTTTTCAAACAAATATAAATAAAATTAATTTCAAAACGCTATATTGCCTGTGTTCTAAAATTATGAATTTAAATATTTTTGTATTTTTGTTCTGACAAAATAATTTTTAATAGATTGAAAAAAAATTATAAAATAGAATAAAATGATTATAAAATTTAAGCTTTCTTCTTTCTCGTTGGAGAAGAATAGTGTTGAGCATAGAAAGTTATTACTTTGAACGAATAATTTTGAATAAAATTGTTACGGATAATTTTCATTTAAGATCAAAGAGAATTAAATGGAGAAAGAGAGAGAAAAGATAAATCGAAAAGAAATACAATTTGTATTTCCTTTTTTTGTTGTTTTTTTTTTTTATTTCTTCTCTTCTTATCTTTATCTAATTTTCAGAGAAAGAAGTTTCGCGGTCGTGGAACGATTCGATGGTAGGAAGTGTTAATAATGCTAATGCATCGGGCCTCGAGCTAAACTCATAGCTATGGTACATCAATATTCATTAGCTCTTCGTTATACGAGTCGAATAATTTTGCTTTGGCCACGGTCTAACCCACAAACCCACAATCCGTATATTATCTGCCGTATCTATCGTTAAGGCTTATTGTAACTTAACACACATGCCGACAAAAACAATATCGTGTTTAATACTCTTCTCATTCATATATATAAACATTAATACGATAATTGATAATTAAATATAAAAGTGGACTTTGACGGTCAATCGGTTTTATTTGTTTTTTAAGGCCATTATCTATTTTTTTTTGGGAACAATCTTCGGATCAATGAAATAATACAAACCATTTCGAACGATACTTGGTTATTATATCTGGAATTGTTATCAGAGGAATTAAGGTCTACCCAAGTATTTTTAGTTTCTAATATGCCTTAACGTAAATAAGAAATATAGTGTTATAGTGTTTAAAAAAAAATAAAATCTTAGTTTAAATAATAAATATTAACAAACAACAGTATAATCCATATCAAACTACTTTATAAACAATTTTATATATCGTAATGATATTATTTTCAATATGACTAAAATAAACAATTACAATTCTACGGAAAACAAATTTTTGACAAAACGTACGATAAGTAATAAAATTTAAAAAACTATATCTTATTTAATTATTAATTTATATACGTTTTGATATTCTTGTCTTTATTAGTCATTTATATTTTTCTCTTTCCGTTCAAAGGACAGATTTCTTACATCAGACACGAGGCACGTGCTCGATACATGTATATATAAATATATAAGCACGAAGGTGTGTAAAACATTAAATCCCATGGAGTTCTCATACCAATGAAAGGAAAGAAGTACGTCGAGATTATGTGTCGAAGAGTCATTAATTCACGAGAGTGAGTATGATTAGACGGTAAATGGTGCAATCGGACGCTGGTTGAATCTGTCTAACGCCCTCGTTATATATCATTAATAGTTTCAATCGATATCAACTAGTAGTATATAGCATGTAATTTCTAATGAATATATCAAACCAGATTTTTCCCAACCATATTTCATACGAAAAGCTACTTTTTCCCGTTTTCTCTTTTTTTTTTTTTTAAACGATTTTTATCAAAACGGTAAAAGGATCAATTTGACGATGAAAAAAAAAAAAAGAAAAAAATCAGATTAAAACATATTAGCGTGTCATTTCTAATTCACGAAGAAAAGTTTATTTTTACCGTCACGTTTCAAACGAAAGCTTTTTCCATCCTTTTTATTTTTTATTTTATTTTCCAAAGTGGTTTTACCCAAACGGTCAAAAGAGACACAATTTATAGTATTTAATATATATGTATATATAAAAGTGAGAGAGATAGAAAGATAGGGGCAGAAAAAACAGAGATGGAAGATACCACCGGGTCATTTTTAATCCACCCGTAGAAGTAAATTTGCGAGGGACGTTAAACGCGACATTTACTCTTTCATTCATTCGTTTATTTTATTTTATATATTTTTTTTTTGTAGTTTTACTTCCAAATTTATAGGAATAATACCTATCTGACAGAAAAAAGAGTAGAGACGGGAGATATCTCTCACCGGGTGTCATTTCTAATGGACGTGTAAAAGTAAATTTACAAGCACGTTCGACATGAGGGTTACATTACATTTTTTTTCTATCTCTCTCTCTCTCTCTCTCTCTCTCTTTCTTTTTTTTTCTTGCTTACTTTCAAAGCAATTTATCAGAACGGTAAAAGGGAGTAATTTAATATCAGAGAAAGAAAGAAAGAAAGAGAGAGATGGAATGATAAGTTTGGCAGGCACGTATGTTTCTCTTGGGGCGTGTCCTTCGACAAAAGGATTCGTTTCGCGGACACGATTCACGCGTGAACATTGGCACGCCCACGTGGCATGTGCTTTTCTTCTATCGTAAAACTACCGGAATGCTGCCGTTCCGCTTCTATAATGTTCAAACCGTATAGGTAACTATACATAAGTATGAAAGAACGAGCACGCGCGTATATATTCTCCCGTAAAATTACTTTGTCCCCCACCCACCTTTACCTGTCCCACTACCATATCCCCATCCTCTCCATCCCTTCCCACGTTTCTCTAACCCTCCTCAACCTATCTCTCTTTCTCTCTTTTCGTTTATCTTATACTCTTTGTATATATTATTTACTTCGTGGTCGAGCACTTTCCTACACACGAGCGATTTAATCATATTGCAATTAGAATTCCTTTAGAACGACTTAGTATGCTCATACGTATTAACGGATATTCGATACTCTTTATGGTAATTACAGATAGTAGTAGTTTGATCGGTTTTTATGTTTTATATACGTTTATCGTTTTTCTCCCATTCGCAACAATATTTTATGGAACATTATTTGGTTTATATTAGATCTGTTGTTGGAGGGGTGATATCTGAATACAAGATTTACATATATAATGTAAATATTTACAAATTATTTACAAAATATTTATCTTTGGTTAAGAAAAATTTCATTAAAAATTAATTTTAAAAATTGTTTCTTTTTTTATCGATAAGGAAAACATATATATACAGAGAGAAAAAAAATAATTATCGAAGTTATAATTAATCAAGATATATATATTTTGTTGATGGAAAAGAAATGTCGGTTTTTTAGTGACAATTTAATGGGAAATTCCGACATATTTTTTCCACCAACTTAATATTTATATATAATTAAAATATTTATAAATTATTTATAAAAGATTTATTCTTGGTTGAGAAAAATAATTAAAAGAGATTGTTTTTTTTTTTATCGATAAGGCAAGAAAAAATAACTATTGAAAGTAATAATTAATTTGTTTAAAGTACCATTAGCGCGCGCGCGAGAGAGTACTTCGAAATGTTTTTTACATTAAAATCGAAAAAGAAGAAAACACAATAATTTGTCGCTTGTTTATTATCGAAAATTGTACTTTTATCAGTACGAAGAAGAAAAAAAAGGAAAAGAAACTAAAGAAAAATTAAAGATAAGGGTTGTTCAAAAGGGAAGGAAGGAAGGAAGGAAGGCGTCGGGCCTAACATCGTTTCCATGTGCCGACCGTGGCGAATCAATTTTATGCAAGTCGTTTACGAGCTCCTTACGAGCCGTCCGCACGAACGGAATGGCAATTCCGTCGGAGTCCTCGTCGTCGTAAAACGTTATGGTTGGTAATCCTCGGTTAAAAAAACCATGGGGGATCTCTTTTGCTTATTCTCTTTCTCATCTTTCTACCCGTTCTTGTTTTCTTTTTCTCTTTTTATTTCTCAGTCTTCTCTTCATCGTTCTCTTCTTTCTCTTACACTTATTCCGTTTTCTGTTTGGTCCATAAAAGATGACAGAAAAAGGAAAAAGAAACTAAAGAATGGAAGGAAGGAAGGAAGGAAAGGGATGAGTAGTGATGCTGTTGGGGAAACGGAACCGGAAGGCGTTATATTATGTACAACTACTACCAAGTCCTGTTACTCGTGCTAAGACTTATTCTCAAGAAAGGATTTTTCTTTCCTATTCTTGTTCTTTTTAGATTTTTCTGAAATATTTTTATATATTACCTGCGACAAATGGATAAAGTTAAAAGAAAATATTTGTACACGCGTTAAAATAAAAACTGTCAACCTGATAACGTCGATCTCTTTTTCCATAATTTTTATTCATCAAATTTGATTTTATATTAGGACCTTGAATAAGTTCTCGTTGGTTCTTAAAAAATGGCATTAGCAGTACTTCGTGCATGGAATTCTCGAATGATAATGCATCGGCAAGTAACCTTCAATTTAAGTCTATGGTATTTTACTATAGTTGTCAACCACGTGTTTATTTATTGCTTCTGAAAATGTCTATTTTTGTGCGAAATTAAGTGTTTTTGCGGAGAAATATTATTGCACTAAATTATTTTAAAAGAAATCTACAGCTGAAGTACACAGAAATTTTTGTTGAGACTTACGACGACAATACTTTGTCGAATACGACATGCAAAGACTGCTTTTGATGTTTCTAAAATAATGATTTTCAATTTGAGGATTAGGAACGTTCTGGGGCACCGTCAAAATTTCAAGACGAACAATTAGAATCTTATATTGAACCTTACACCTTAACCTTAAACTTTATTCAAGGTCCTAACACATTTAAACAAACTTTTTTATATAATTTTTATCGTAAATATTTTTTCATCTATTCTTCTATTCCCTCTTTTTTATTTTTTAAATGAGTAAAAATTAAATCGATTTTGCATTTGGTGAAATTTTCTATAAAATATCTTTATTTTAAATATTGTAAATTAATGTAATTTCCATCTTCTCGTTTCTTTTCGTTTTCAAATAAATATATGTTCGACGTATTTAACTAACTTAATGGAAGAAGAAAAAAAAAAGAAAAAATCCAAAATTAATCATCGGTATTTTTTTCGATATTGAATCAATAAAAACAGAAGACAAACCATTGAAATATTTTTCAAGTATTTTATCTCGCCGCTTATTTTTATTCTCTTTTCAAATTTACAATTCGTCTCGTTCGGGACGAATCGTCCAACTAAGGAAGATTATTTTTTTTGTTGTTTCTCCTAAGTCCATCGAGGTCGTAGACGGACGGATGGATGGATGCCTGTTTGAAGATCGTATTTGTAAATGGGTGCTAAAAAAATTCTTTTTTTTCCCTCCGTTCTCTTTTTCTTTCCTATTATCTTTCGAAGAAAGGAGAAAGATTTTTAGAATTTGACTTGGAATTTCTTTACCTTCGTACAAATACCATTCTCGTACGTTTGAACTTAGGTGCAATTCATTTCTTCGAGAATATCTATCTACTCTTTCCAAACCCTACTCCATCCCTGACCCTTTACCACCCCATACCTCGTTCTCCTATTAACTCCCTTTAGCTTCTCTTAGAATCTTTTCTTTATGTTACAAGCTTGAAATTTTCTCCTAACTTTGAAGACTCACTGCAAATATTAACTATCGATGCTAACTAAGAAATTTAGCGACTTAATTTCTGTTCAACAAATCACAGAAAGAAAAAAAAATAACCCAAGAGAGTTGATTCGATTCGAGAACTTTCAAGTTCGATGAACTTTCAATTTAATAAAATAAATAAAAAAAAAAAGAGAGATATATAATTAATTTAAAAGATTTAAATTTTCTTACATAAAACATACAAGAATAATGGTCAAATATTGGATTATAGACTTTTTTCAAAGAATAATATTTTTTTGATAAATTGATTTTCACGTATCTCGAAGAATCTTATCAAAATTCATGATTTTAAGATGAGAGAAAAAGTTCGTGTTTCATCGTATAAATCCTACTTGCCCTACTCGTATTCTAATCTATCGTACTATAATACTACTACTAGATAAATAGATTTGGAAAGGGTTTCTTTATGGCATATAGCAAAGTTATGTTTCACATAATCTGAATAAACATATGAGTACCAGCAATATTTGAGTACATTTTATGGTGGATACTTAAAATCCATATTACGCGAATGTGTATGAAGTGTATGTGTGTTATCGAGTCTTTTTACTTAACATAGAATCAATGGGTATTATTTTGGTTAAATTGAATATTATTAAAAATTATTAAAAGTAATATATATGATAAAGCTCAAAACTTTTCAACCTATTCTCGATGCAGTTTTGGTAATGGTCTGAAATTTTTTATTCCCATAGAGAAATAATATTAGTCGATTATTATTTTGAAAGAAACAAATATTCTAAAAGAAAATAATAGAAAGGATGAAAAATTGTAGGGGAAAATACGAAAGAACCATTCCAAGAAGGATCATTTCGGCAACCTTTGTTAATTTCTACAATCGACCTTGAGAAAAGATTCTCTCTCTC
The DNA here is from genome assembly GCA_023678845.1 of Mischocyttarus mexicanus. Lineage (NCBI taxonomy): Eukaryota > Metazoa > Arthropoda > Insecta > Hymenoptera > Vespidae > Mischocyttarus > Mischocyttarus mexicanus. The sequence continues at coordinate 4,508,262 of JACGTP010000001.1, forward strand.
TTTCTCTCTCATTCTTCTTGCGTTGAGAAAGAAGCCGGATAGTTACATTTTTTTTCTCGTCAATCTTTCATCCTGTCTTTCTTTCTTTCTTTTCTTTTCTCTCTCCTTTACGCCGTCTTTCACATTTCGCCTCATTTGCATACGAATTAATTGGCCGCAATTATGGAAGATTTACGACGCCAAGAGAAGAACACTGCCATCACTCTGATTCACATTCGTGATTATGCCTCTTTTCTTTACCATCTCTAAATCGATTTTATTCAAGTATACACTTTCTTGATTATATTTCCCTTTCTTTTGGACGTTCGCGTATTTCGAAACAAAACGTATCGTTGCACAATTTATAAAATAACTCAGAAAATTATCCACAATTTGTTAAAGTTTTTAATCCAAAAATTTTCTAGAAATACAATTTAACGACGACGATATATATTTGGAAATAATTTTCTTAACGTTCTAATTAATAAAATGAATACATTTTTTTCTTTACGACATAAAATACAACGAAAAATGTTCAATGTTCTTTCCCCGGATTATTTTCAACGATCAAAGTTAAAAGATTAATATTTATTATTGAATGATTCTTAAAATTTTTTTAACGATTTGATTAAGATTTTTAACAATACAAATATTAACACTTTGACTGCCACGCTAAAATCACACGTTCAGTTCTGGAAGCCACGGTAGTATTTGATGATGCGAGATTTCGTAGAAACTGATCCTTAATTTTCGATGTTCCAATAAAAATTTATAATTGTTCAATGAGCCAATTTTTATTTCAAAGTATATTCTAATTAGTGGTAATGTTAAAAATGGATTTATTGTAAATTTTCATTCAACTTTTACAATAAAGCTTTTATTTTGTGAAAAAAAGAAACAGCGAGAACTTATTCGAGGTCCTAATAAATATAACAGATGATAAGGGAGTAGGACAGGAACGTTAATGACTTCATTTACTAGCTGGACCAATACGAAATAACGTAACGAGATACTTCCGTTAGGTTCATGCCGGAAGACTACATAGAATCGATTTATTTGATAGGATTTAAAAATTGCGCGTGGTTGTTAATCGAACGAATAGAAACGAATAGCAAATCGTTGAGAACCAAACTAAACCGAGTCGAATCAAATCGAAACAAAACTAAACGAAACGAAACGAATCGAATCGAAATGAATTGAAGCTAGTAGAATTAAGTGGAGAAGCTATCACCTTTATTTAAGTTGTGGGAACGAAAGCTAGCCAAAGAGGTGTATCACCACACGTGATACTTCCTTTGCAATTGCGTGCACGCACGCGAAAAGAGTCCACTAGAGCCGTGCGACACGCTTTTCTCTTTTCTCTCTATTCGTGTTTGGCTTTTTGCCAGAAATGCTTTTCACCGGTTCTCGATATCGTTCGATCGATTTCGCGGTAAAGAGATGAAACCCTTCCCCCTTCCCCCTTCCCCCTCCTTCCCTCTACAATCTTTCTCTGTCTCTCTCTCTAGGGCTTAATATTAATGAAAATTGTTTGCGGTGACGCAAAATTTGTTATTGGAATTAATATCAATTAAATAACCCCTTTGAACGTTGATATCGAATTTAACTAAAAAAATACGTTACCCTTTTTTTTCCTTTTATTTCATCAATACAATTTTGCGATATAATAAAATTAATTTTATTTTTTAATATGTCATGTAAGGTGTTATAAATTTATTAATGTTCTTTTGATCAAATATTTTTCGATCATATTTTGATAAATAATTAAAAATGAGAGAGAGAGAGAGAATATTTCTAAAAGAAAAAGAAGAATTTATCTTCAAACTTGTATTATCTTTGTACGAAATAAAAAGAATAATAATAATAAAAATAAGAAATAAAGTAGTCTTGCAATATATGGAATTATTTTAATTCTTTGATACGTCATATAAAAGGTGTTACAAATGTGTTTATGTGTTTTTGATGAAATTTTGATAAATAATTAAGAATGATAATATATTCCTAAAAAAAGAATAATTTATTATCAACCTTGTATTATCTTCGTACGAAATGAAAAGAATAAAGGTAATAAAAATAAGAATAAGAATAAGATATCGATGACGTGTCATCTTCGTGCCATCCTCTCTCCTCGTTGAACAAAATTCCACGAGGAACCAGTTTGAGGTTCTATCTTTTCTCTCCGCAAACGCGAATCGCTAATATTTCGTTCTCGGTCCAACGTCGAAGAAGAAAAAGAAGAAAAATTATTCAAAGGATAAGAATAAGAAGATGAAGAAAATATCGGCGAAGGTATACATAGAAGTATACTTACTAGCCTTATGCGAATTCGCGCCTTTAGACGCGGAAACAGTGCCGTACCTGTCAGCGAACGTTATCTAATCGGTAAGAGGTGTTATCAGAGAATGTTCTCTCTCTCTCTCTCTCTCTCTCTTTCTCACACACTTTCAACGTTCGTTTTACTTCGTACGTAACCTTCTTGGAAATTGCGAAGTACGACGTAAAAGAGAGATATATATATTTGAAAAATAAAAAAATAAAAAGAAAAAAAAATAGAAAATAAAAATACTCAATAATCAACTTTGCCGGCTGCTAAAGCGAATCTCTTTTACGAGCGCGGCTTTTCGAAAACGATTTTCTTGCGCGTTTTAAATGCACCATAACAGCCACGTTTCATTTATTTATTTAATTGGTATTTTCTTTTTTTTTTTTATCACTTCTTTCTCCCTTCTCTCTCTCTCTTTCTTTCTCTCTTTTTGTCACTGTTTTTATTTGACACTTTTTCTCTTCTTCTTTTTCGCGTCAATTTATCCCGGAGACTCTAATTACGTTGAAAAGAAGCAAAAAAAAAAAAGAAAAAAAGGGGGGGGAACATAAAAATTTTTGGCGGCGCCTCTATTTGGCGTCGAAGAATTAATTCGATATTCGCAACATTCGTTGGGTGCTTTTCCTCCATTTTAATTGCGTCGAGTTTAAACGACTGGCTGTTAAATGACGCGAATCATTTTCTCGCGTTACGACGTTCCTCCATTATCGCTGCCTGTCGCGAACCTTCGACTAAGTTCGTTTTAAATAAACAGACGAATTACGAGATTAGGCGTTATCGTTTTTTGCCTTTATTTTACTTTATTTTATTATATATATATATCTATTATTACGTTCAAACTTCTTATAACTTTATTTTCTATTTTTGTATTAATGGATTTTTTTCCCGTAAAGTAAAATAAAATATATTCATTAGGTTAGTGCAAAGAAATATCGGATTTTTGGTCACAATTCAATGGGAAAATGCGACATTATTTTGTCTACCAACCTAAAATTTCTCTCTCTCTCTGTTTATTTCTTTCTATTTCGAACAAAAAGGCTAAAGTTGATTTGAATTGATGAGAATTTCAATAAATCTTTGTCGAAATAATTAATCCTAACAAATAATCATCGTCAATCCTGTAACCGAATTGAAAAGAAACTAACAAATAAAATATTCGTTATATATTTTCTGATATATTTTTCAGTACAGTCACAGTGTGTCATTGACGTCAAACGATTGGTGTAGTGGTGGTGGTGGTGGTGGTGGAGGGAGAAGTGGGGTGGGACGTTTCATATTGGACCGACAGTTTTCATCGTATTTATCGTGGAAATATCGAACGGAAATGCCTCGAGGAAACATTATTATCGTATAAAGGCTACTACCAGCTACGAGAAGAATACAACGACGACGACGTTGTCCTCGTCGTCGTTGTTGTTACCGTTCGGCCACTACTACGCTATCGTCAAGATCCAATGGAATTTCTCTTTTCTCCTTGGGCTCGCGCGTGTGTAGACACACTCGCCGGCACTCGTGTAGCGGGCGAATTTAGAACGGCAATAAGAAGAGAGAACGTCTCGTATTCTCCATCTTTCTCTCTCTCTCTCTCTCTCTCTCTCTCTCTCTTTCTCTTATTCTATCTTGAATAAGAAACAGACAGAAAACGAGAAAGTAAGAGAGAAAAATAGATTTCAAAAAAAAAAAGAAAGTAAGAAGGTGTTTGATACTACGAAACGGGACAAGCAAATGTCAGTGAAATAAAAAAATAACAAACCTTTAATATATAAAAAAAAATAAGAATTGTAATTGAGTAGAAGTTAAAAAAGAAAGAAAGAAAGGTACGTGTATGTATGTATGTATGTATGTAGGTAAGAAGAGGAGGAAGATACCTCATTGGTGGAACCGTGACCGTTCATCTTGCCGTCACCTCTGGTATCCCATTACCGGTCTGCGGCAAAACGCTCCAAGGATCGTTCACCTTCTTCTCGCATCGCTTCTCGAAAATGGCGCATCTCTCCGTTCTCTTCTCCTCTTCCTCCTCCTCCTCCTCTCCTGTCGCCCTTCGAAACCGTCTTCTTCCAGATGTATGCGTCGAACGTGGTCAACCGAACGTACCAACGAAAGTCAGTGGTGTAAGGCAGACACTTTAAGGGATAAGACACCGATTCTGACTGAATGGGGAAAAAGAGATAGAAAGAGAGAGGGATGCGCAGAACGTTGAATAAAAAAAAAGAGAGAGAGAGATAGAAAGGTGTTGGAAGAAAATTCGACGATACCCCGGAAGAGGGTGACTTTTGTTGGATTGACACAGGTCAAGGTCACGAACGAGACTTCGTCACTAATTTTGGCACTGTCTCTCTCTCTCTCTCTCTCTCTCTCTCTCTCTTTCTTTATATATATATTTATATCTCTCTCTTTCTTCTAATGGTTCGTCGACCCTTCTATCTTTTCGTATTCTTCTTCTTGTTCTTAGTTGTCGTTGTCGTTGACTTCTTCTTCTTCTTCTTGTTCGTCTTCTTCTTCTTGTTCCTCTTACTCTTCTTTTACTTTATTCTTGCTCGCATCGTGATCCTCTTTCAGATACAATATCTTCCGCTCGATTTCAGATGGCTTATCGGAAGTAGGTATCGACGTCACGACGTGAATCGATCGTGCGATCGAATCGAGTATTAGTCTCGAGAGACTCTTCCGAACGTGCGTTGTACCATACCGTAAGTTCCTCCTCCTCCTCTTCTTACTTCTTTGCTTGTTGTTTCTTTTTCTTCTTTTTTCTCCTTCTCTTTCTCGAGTAGGAAGAGGAACGTGGGATCGGTGGGTGTTCGGTTGATGCTCGAGATACCCCGGCTTATCGATTTTCTTTCCAAGTGACAAACTTCGCTAAACTCTTCTTTTTTTTTCTTTATATATTATATTCTATTTGTTTCAATAATAACATTGTGTAAATCGCATTAGGGGAATGTTGTCAATTAAAATGATGATTTATTTAAAACGATCGTCAATTACGTGCGTGTAACCACTTCTCACCCATTTCTCACTTAAAATTGTAATCCATCGATGTAATCGATCCTATCGTTCGTAGATCGATAAATGTGATCAAATAAAAGTAAATATGATCACGTATGAATATGTTTAAAGATATCTTAGTCATACATTTCTTCTGTAAACAAAAAATAAATACGATCGGGTTGTATCGATATATACATATATATGTATATATATATACTTATGCGTATTATGAATTTAAAACGCGAATCGATCTTTCCCACGTCCTTCGCGTTAGAGCGCTCTTCGCTGACTGGTGAGACTTCGTTGCGCGCGTATACGGAACCCATCGTGGTATCGGCCGCCACCAGGTAGAGCCAACCCCACCAGATATATATGTACCGGCAAAATTTTCGTCCTCCGTTAAAACATATGTATTTATAGCTATTACTTTTTTTCTTTTTCTTTTTTTTTTCATTGATTTTATTTACCCATTTATTCTAACACAACATATTCTAATTTTATAAATAAATTTTTATATTTTTATAATATGAGGTATATTAGTATCTAAAACAACATAGCTCTGAGTTGTAACATAATGTATGTGCATATTTATTAATACGAAATATTAGGTTGGTGGAAAAATAATGTCGAATTTTTGGCCATAATTCAATGGGAAAATCCGACATGTTTTTTTCCACCAGTCTTACGTTAAACCATAATTCTATGAGTGTCCATGGTATCATAATTTTTACATACTTTAAATAAATATTTTATTTAAAAAGTTCTAATCGTTCATTACGATTTTAATAATAAATTTCTGTATATATTTTTCACACACACACACACATAATGCCGTTTCTATATAAATATAAATCCTTCTCCTCAACTCTCCCCCTTTAGGAAAAAAATGATAAATGGATAAAAAGAGAAAAAATCAAAATCTCAAAGTACATATTACGTATGTTGATAAGAAGACGAGTTCAATGGAATTAGGGTATCCAAGTTCGATTACGTAGCGATCGATAGATCCCACGCGAAGTTCCGTTAAGATCTCAGCACGCGATCTCAACGATTTTCCTTCTTTTAAGAACACGCGAGTATAACCAATTTGAAGAAAATCTTTCTCTCTCTCTCTCCTCCCCTTTTCTCTCTTTCTCTCTTACGTTAAACGTAAATATTATCTAAGAAAGACGATCAAAGACACGTGACTAGTTTCTCACCTACCATAGACGTCAGATCGATTAATCACTCGCAATTACGCCTACGTAGGATCGATCTATCGGACTTCCTTCCAAGTAGGATAATCCCTCTTCGCTCGAACGCACTTATCCGAAGGATCTATTAAAATGAAAGTAATTCGTGTATCGAATGTGTGAGGCCGGACCATCCCACGCATACGTATACATACTCACATGTACTCAGATATCCACGTATTCACGTATTCACACATATGGTTACATCGGTGACAATTTAATCTCGATGCATGATCTCTTCAATATGCTATCTTGTATACTACGCTTCGTAATTATCAGATATTAAAAGCTCGCGCTCTTTGAACCATGCGCGATATCGTGAATCCATTAACGTTGGTGAGTTTAACGTTACTGCAAGACCGCTGTTGCTGCTGTTGCTGCTGATGCTGCTTGCTGCCTGCTGTTGCTTCTGCTGTATCATTATAATAATCACTTTTCTCTCTCTCTGAGAAAGCTATAATTATATTAATTGCATGATGCACATCTTGAACGCATTCCTTAGGGAAAACGACTAAAGTCACAGGTGGCATGAACTTGAACATTTTTCGGAGAGGAAACCTTCGAAACGTTATTTAGAAATACAATAATAATAATATATTACCTAATCGTTTAAGAATTTACAACTAACTATATTATTGATTATCTACAAGTAACGATATCTCTACCTACTTTTCTTTCTTTTTCTTTTTGTTATTTCTTTTATTATGACACGTAAAGCTGTACTCTAACGTAAGTAAATGGATATTTTACAGAGGTAGGTCTAACATCACGATTCTCTTTTCCTTTCTCATTTTCTTCCTTTTCTTCCTTTTCTTCTTCTTCTTCTTCTTCTCATTCTTCTTCTGTAACTTCTTCTCTCAGGAGATTTCTCGTGACCTCGCGTTATGCGGACCACCTCGGCCTACTCCTACTCTTTCTTTCTTTCTTTCTCTTTTACTTAACTCTTTTATACACTACCACTTCGTCTTCTACCTCTTTTTCTTTTCTTTATTTTTCTTTTCTTTTCTTTTCTTTCATATCGGAGTACTACCTACCAGCGGCCATTACGTACCACCAGTCTCACACTCGTCGCTAAGGAAAACCGAAGCGTGGGTTAATATCGGCCGACAGTGCACCTGGATGAAAAGTGGAAGCGAGATAGAGGGATGAGATAGTAGTAGAAAAAGAAGAAGAAAAAGAACAAGAACAAGAACAAGAAGATGAAGAAGAAGAAGAAGAGAATGAGAAAGAAAGAGATAAGGTGGCGCTGGAAGGAAGCTGAAGAAGGGAGGAGGACGTTAAGTATCGCCTGGTTTCCCCGGTTCTTGCCAGCTGTTTACAATCCTGGAAGACCGAGGTGGTACATGCTATGGTACAACGTCCTGGTACCACCACCGACTATGGTAGCCACGACTTTCCTACTTGGTTAAGACGGGATACACGAAGGTAGGGTACGTACCAACGGTTTACAACGTTTCCTTGCTACCTAGCTATCTACCTAGCTAAATTCAAACGGTCGATGCACCACCAACCTAGGATCCAACATTTACAGTAACTTTAGTAATTGCAACCAGAGACAGAGAGTACCAATCTTTACCAAGAAAACCCCCTAAAATAGCTGGTTTTGTTGTTGATGTATCTGTTGCATTTTCATTCTCATTCTCCTTAACTTTTCTTGTTTATTTAAAATACTAAACTGAAATTTGAGTGAGCTATTTAAAAAGGATTTAACATAGTTGCTTTTATTGTTATTCTTCTTGTTGTTGTTATTGGTGTTAATGTTGCATCACACTCCTCCTACTTTATCTTTTGTATTACTGTCTTGGATATTTGAGAAAACGTTATTGCTGGTGTTGTTGGATGTAACTGGTGGTGGTTACTGTTGCATCAAACTCCTCCTTCTTCTGGTTCTGCTACTGATACTGCTACAACAACAACTACTACTACTTCTTCTTCTTCTTCTTGTTTTTCTATTTCATCTCTTCCATTTCTTCTTATTCTTCTTCGTCTTCTTCTGGTTACTTCGAACGAAGGCGCTACCGGTTGTTCAAGCAGACGAGAGACAACGACGGAACTCCCTACTCCAGGAGTAAAGGATTCTAAAGGTCGTTGCTTGCTCCAGCAGCATGCTCGATCGATCTTAGGACGATGACAGAGAAAGCCGGGCGTGGTCCCCGCCACTTTAAACCACAATTTCGAGTCTACAATTTTATGGATCACCCCCCCCCCCTCTTCCCCTTATCCTTCAATTCTTCGTTGATAATTAATTATGTCAAATCAATCGTATATAAATAATGCATCAGATCAAAACGGATAACCAACTCGCTACAATATTAATCATTTTTCTACCCTTGTACGAACGTATCTACACTCGTGTCAATTATTTAAATAAATGTTGATATCAAAAATATATTCTTATCGAAAGAAAGTTTGTTAAACTTATTCGATCTAACCTTCTACATATCCTCTATCGAATATGTTTAGTTCAATCAAAATGGAATTACGAGTCTTCTTATTCCTTGGATCATCATTGAAATGATCTTACGTTTGAATTATTGTAAAAGAAAAAAAAATAATCGAGTTCCTGGAATAGTCGAGGGTACTTGTTATTCAGAGCACGTTTCGAAAGATATGCGAATTTTTGGTAGTCAGCTGAGAAGAAAAAAAAAAATTATGTTGAAGATAAAGCAGGAAAGAAAGATTTAAATAAAAGAATAAAAAAAGACAGAGACAGAGAGTGTGTGAGAGAGAGAGAGAGAGAAAGAGAAAGGAAGAACGCGTAGGATCACGTAGGACTGGCTGTAAGATTCGTTTGACCTTCGATCTCGTGGAAATCTCGGCTTCTCCATATCGGAGGAAACGAGATGTCGTTCGTTAGTTTGTTTCCGCGTTTTCCCTTTAGAGGTTCTCAAGTTATCCCTTTTCTTCCTTTTCTCATCAATTCCAAGAGACAGGTAAACGATATCAATTTCTATAAGTTGCTGAGATATCCTATCTGACATATGAGAATTTTAATTAATATGTTTACCATTTTAGGGTTTATATATATAATAGATATATTTCCAAAGAAAGTAAGAATAGTTGAACTGATTAGGAAGAAAATATAAACACATATGCATGTATTTAAAAAAGAGATTTTTACGATTGTAACTCTTTCGTTACGAGCGCTGTATATATTCGGCAACCATCTGACGACTTGCGTGTTTTAAAGAACATTAAAATTTATTCTATAAACAACACGCGTTAGAAGAAACATTGTTTTATTTAGGGACAGTTTTCATTTATTTTTGGAAAGGTACCTCGTAGAGTAGAAATGTCACAGTGGACAGAGCGCTCATACCGAAATGGTTAAATATCGTACGTATGCTGAATCCGATTAGTCAGAAAGAGAGAGAGAGAAAGAGAGAGAAATATTTTGTAACACCTTGGAAAATAACAAAATGACATTCCCTTGTATTTCGTTAGTCGCATGACGATACTTTCAATGGTACCAAAAGCAGTGTGTCTTGAATTTCAAAACGATTATCGTGATCTACGAGAACAGTATCTTCTCTTTCTCTCTCTTTTATTTTTTTCTCTCTCGCTACCAGAGACGTTGGAAGTTTCTTTCTATACCATCTTTCCCCCTCGTCTACTTTTTATTGTTTTATTTTTTAAATTTTTATCTCGCGATGGAAGAGAAGAAGAAGAAGAAGGAGGAGGAGAAGAAGAAGAAGAAGAAGAAGAAGCTGTGCCGATAGCGGTGCCGATCGTGACCGTGCTCGTAAACGTAATGAGTTAGAGTTGCTAATGATGCCGCGTTGATAATCATAGACTCGTTTTCTAAGGGAGTGTACCGAAGGTGTGTTCTGCTTGAGCAATCAATAATCTTTAACACTGAAATCACGACGTCGGTCAATTTGCTTCTGGCCTGATTCAACGACTTGTGTATTCTTTATCTATCTCTCTCTCTCTCTTTCTCACATACACACACTCTTGTATTATCCTTCACTCAAGGCTCCAGGCGAATCGCTTCCATTTATGCTTTACGATCAACTAAAGAAAATCGTGAGCTAGCTTACGACTGTATAACAACGCCTCCTCCTTCTAACGCCCTTTTTATTTAATCTTCCTTTTTGTTTGTTTTTTATTTTATTTTATTTTCTTAATCTCTTATTTTTTTTCTCTTCTTCTTATTCTTTCTTTTTAAGAAATCGATTTGTTTCTTCTCCGATCGGTGGATCGTCTTTGAATAATTCCGCCTTTTACTCATCGGATCACTAAACTACTCAGTTCCCTCGAAACGGGTTCGAGTGGAAGCAGAATGCCAAGGACGGACGATGTTAGATAATTCTATGGTGTATGGGGGAATGGGGTTTGATAAATCTACGAATAGCACGCGAATAGTTTATGAATTCTATAGGTAAACCTTGACTACTAAAGGAGATAGACAGATAGAAAAATAGAGAGAGAGAGAGAGAGAGAGAATCTTATGAAATCTAAAGAAAATCTTATAGGAAGATTAATCTCCAGGAAGAAAGTGCACGTTTCCGATAGGCGTTGATTAAAATCCAAGTAAGGCGGTGAGTATCAGCGCGTTGGCGTTAAGACGGGAACCAAGGATAATGCATTTCCTGGAACTAGACGCGGAAAGTCATCCGTTTCTTTTCGAAAGCGGCTTAAACCTTTACCCCGAGAGTACTTTGGCAAAGAAGCATCTTACGAAAAGAAACACAGGAAATCTACCTCTCCCCCAACACTCCAGCTTTACCCCTCTTCCTCTTTATTTTTCGTACTCTTACCAATCTCACCGAGAGACAACGTCCTCTGAATGTCGTTCAGCGTTGATCCCGTAAACACTACACCACCGTTGAACATAGGAATAAAGATACGAAGAAGGTAAGACGAGTGAGTAAGTAAGTGAGTGAGTGAGTGAGTGAGTGAGTGAGTGAGTGAGTGAGTGAGTAAGTGAGTGAGTGAGTGAGCGAGTAAGTGAGTAACTGAGTGAGTGAGCAACGCTCGTGCCCTGCCCGGTGACTGAACTCACACCGCATTTTACCGAGCGTTCGCACACACGCACACCCACGTTTAAAACAGTGTTAAGATTATACGGAGGTGGGACTAACACTTACGAACTATGGATCTTTTAAAGGATGCTGAACGAGGCGAACGTTCTTCGAAGAAGCACCGAGAATCTCATCGGGAACTCGCCATTGCGGGAGAACTCGAATTAAGATGCATCTTCTGTAAGTGAAAGAGTAAAAGAGAAAGATATACCTATATATATATATATGTATATATATATATGTGTGTGTGTGTATATATATATAGAGAGAGAGAGCTGATGACTTCCGTTAAGTTCTTCGCAGAAGAGTAACATTCGTTCGTATCGACGAATACAAAGAGGAAACTCCTCCTCCTCCTCCTTTTTCTCCACCTCTTCTTTCTCCACCTCTTCTTTTTCTTCTTAAAGTCTCCTCGACGCTTTTCGAAACGATCGAGATACGAGTGAGCAGTTTGGCGCATGAAAGGATAAGCTGCTCGACTATACACACACGCACACACATACATACTACTTAGGTATATACATGTATACAGAAAGCGAGATTCGCAACCCGTTAGACTCTTCCTTGTATATTGTAGATATATATGTATATGTATATACATGTTACATTCACTTGAAGAAGAACACTCGAGGTCCATTCTATATAGTAAACTATAAAGAAAAAAAAGTTGTGCTTTCGAGCAATCTCAAGTACGAGTAGTCCACACATCCGATTCACTTCAGTTTAAACCTTTTTCTTTTCGTGTCAATGATAAATACATGATTTACTCATTTAATGTAGGGGTTAGTCGTGTTTTTTGATTGTTTATTAATATTTTCATTAAAATTATGTCTTTTTATATTTATTTTTTTTTTTTATTACGTACCTTGTCCTCGCAAGTCTTGTGACAGATGTATTTGCATACTGAAAATAAACAAATGGTTTTTTTTTTATTTATTAACGTTTTTTTCACTTCAGATATTTTTAGAATTAATTTTTATTATAAGAGAGAGAGATATTGTGTAAAAGTTTAAATTTTTCTGTATTTTTTTTATTATTTATTTTAATTTATAATGTATTTAGATAAAAAAAGATTTGTTTAATCTTTGCGTAAATTTTAAATATTTTGTTTACCAACGATCGATACTAAGTAATACCTATCGACTACGAGAAGATATCGTTTCTACTTTTACCAAGACTTCCTGTAGGTCTCGACTTTATCGACTCACCTCTGCAGCAAGACGCTTGTTTTATCACCGCCTGATGGCACAGATGACATGGTCTGGGCTTGCGTAGTTGCTTAGTCCGAAACACGTGACACTGAGGTTCAAAGTCGCTCTGGAAAATAAAAAAAAAAAACAAGAAATAATTAGTACGACAAACTTTAAAAAACACATTTGAACAAAATATATTTCAAAAGAAGAAACAAAGTAAAAGAGCAAACTTTGGGGAAAAAAAATTCTCAATCGTAACGAGACTTCTTCTCAGAAGTTTAGCAATTTATTTTTTAAGACCACTCTCATATTCTCTCGTTTTTTCATTCGAATCCTGGACGAGAGAAATATGAATGAAATACGATTGTACCCTTCTCGACATTTTTTATTTTTTTTTTTTGTTAAAACAAAGTTTGGACTTTATCTTTGAATAAAAAGATTGGGTATGCAAAATGTTGGATGAAATTGCTAAAAGGAATTTCTTTGCAAAACAATGTCCCCTTGTTTATTATCGTGTCAAACACGATTTAACGCAAATACTAAGGAAAGGAAAGAAAAAAATAATAAATTAGATATCATTTCGCAGGATGATGATATAACAATCAACCTGTTAACAACAACGAATTGGGATCGAACGAACGGACGGATCGGCAATAACGGCGGCATCGGAGAAAAGATAGGAGTTTCGGAAAGTTATGTGCAAGCAAGCAAGCAAGGTAGAAATGCCTTGCGGGATATACGATCAATCCCATGATGCACGGCTTCCAATTATAGTCACGCAAAGCTTCGCTCTTCCATGAGAAGTGAATACCCTATATGCTTTCACCCACATTCAACTGAATAGATCTATCCCGAATATTCCCAGGAAACGATCGACACACGAGACAACTTGTCAATCATATCTCCTATTGACCTATTTGACGGATATATATGCCAATATACAATATTGCTATTAGCAAATGTATCCAACAAAATGTCACCATGGTTTCAATCAATTACGATAATACGAAAATTGAACGAATATTTATTCAAATACATTTAATTATTATCATAAATTTAATCAATCATTTATTGTAGATTTTCAATAACAATTAATAAGTTGTCTCATAAGTTTCTTCCTTTTTTTCCTAATTAACTTTTCATACTTAATATTTTATATTTTATATTATTTTATTAATATTAAATCTCATAGTATTATAAGAAAGGTAATAGGAATAAAATCGTATATTATTAAACAAAATAATATAAAATACAACACACACACAAAATATTTTATACTGAAAAATAATGAAGAAACTTATGGGACGACCTAATATATAATATATATATGTAAAGAAATTAATTAATTAATTTCAAAGAAAAGAAACTTAATTCTTTTCTTCTTCTTCTATAAATATAATATCCGCGTTAAATTATATTAAAAAGTAGAAAATAATGATAGCATAGAAGCTATTAGCTATTGTCTTCATTTATCTTTGATAAATGTACCAACTCGAGTTACTAATTAAATATCTAAGAGAACGATGCTATCATTAATATATATCTTAATCATAAGCTTTGTCGGAACACTTCCCCTGTAATTACGACGTCACGATCTCCGGAGAGTAACGAGAACGGAAAGAAGGCGAGTTTCAGGTGCGACTATAGATCGTGCTTAAACACACACACACACACACACACATATATATATATATATATATATATATATACATGCACATATAAAAACACATAGATGCTTTTTAAATCTCGTCCTCTTTTCGTTGATCAGTAAACCGTAACGTTACATACGAAACGCATTCCGTATTTTCTTTCTCCTTTTGATCCTTTTATCGTATCCCTTCTTTTCCTCTCTCGTTTCTTCACCAACGTAAATGGCAATAAATCGTTATTACCATGACGTGGATACAAAAATATGACGAGAAAAAAGAAATAAACAAAGATGACGAAATTATGCATGAAATTTTTACGCGGGCTTATTTTCGAACGAGGTAAAAGTTACAATTCGTTAAGCAAATTATTTCACGTTCGAAAGACCTTGCCCATTTATCTTGTTAATCCTCTTAACTAATCGACAATGTATATACACATGTATATGTACATGTATATGTGTATATATGTATATACGTGTCTAGATGTGACTTTTGACATTACAGCGAATGAATAGTCACCGTTGATCACGGACAACTAATTGATCTCTAATCTTAGATCAAATCGTGCAGGACACCCTTCCTTCTATCCCCCCTTTCTCTTCATCCGAACTCTGACTTTTCTTCTTTTTTTATTTTTTTTTTGTTATTTTTATTTTTAAGAGAAAAATTATTGCAAGCTTTGAATCGCCTTGACCCAACATGCACCCAACTGTTTAGTAAATTTTTTCTTTCCTTCTTTTATTTCTTTCTTTCTTTCTTAAACGTTCGTTCGGTTAATGCGCTATCAAAGCGCAATAAACCTACTGCCTTAGGTTTCCATCTCTGAGAAATGAAAAATGTAGAAAGAGTAAGGTCGAGAATGGCACGATCGTGTGGGGTAACGTTTAAATTGTTTTAACGAAAGCATGTACGAATACACGGGTAAAACGTCTTGTAATAACAGTCTTCATAAATCTTGATAGGTATTATGAATGTAAATAATCGTACGTGTGTGTGTGTATTGGGATTTAGTTGAACAATAACTTCATTTCACCTTAGAACTAATTGATCTATTATTTCAACGTATAATTTGATAATAATGATATTTAAATAATTAAGGGATCTTACGTTTAATATTAAATATAATATATTTAAATAAATATATTATAAAATAAATTTAATATTAAAAATAAATTTGATATTTTCTTTTGAATCAAATTTTTGTATAAAAAAACACCAAATAATAATTTCTTAAACAACAAAAACCTTCCTCGTTTGTCAAAAACACTTTTAGACGAGTAATAATTTTCATCCTTTCGGCATACATGCGAAATATTTTATTACACGTTTGAGAATTACCACCGAAATTCATCTGTCTTAGGTGATTAAAATCAGTCAGAAAAACTGTTTGAAAGGTGAACTTAGTAGGGGGTAAAAACACGTGGAGTAAAAGAAAAAGAAAGAAAAAGAAGGTCGATCAATGTATCGATACTGTAACCGGTCGGGACGATTTAACGTCCCTTTTCGATATAATTTACGACGACGGCTATCCTCGAAGCTATAACAAAGTCATCCGATCGAATCATTCTTAAGGATCTTGAGAAGATTAATTCGTCGGAGAAACACGATCGTATCGAGAAAGAAACCGCCGTAAAACTTCAAATGAAAGAGTAGTCTCACTTTTTTTCTTATTTTATTTCATACTTTTTGTTAACGCTTAAGAGATAATGAAAATATTTCTTTGAATTTTTCTTACTTTCATTTTTTTCTTTTCTTTTTTTTTGAAATTTTATTTATGCTCGAGATTATTCTTGCGGTTCATCAACAAGACAACTCGGTCATCCCTTATTAAATCATAAGATCAGAAAAGCAATCACTGACGACCGAGGAATGAGTTCAAAGCTCTCGCGAATGAGATTCGAGTGGAATTAAACGCGTTCAATGTCGGTATGTTTGCGTTGGTATAATCTCTACTACCGATTTGTAGTGCGAAAGAGAAAGAAATAAAGAGAGAGAGAGAGAAAGTGGGAGAGGAAGGGAATGAGAAGGGGGGTTGGGTGGGTGGAAGGGAATGGTATGCAAAAGAAGAGCCGGAACAGAGACGGCTTTGTCGGGTTCTGTTTGCGCTTTGACTCGGAACACTTCGACTTGCATTAACCACGAAGATACAAAGACAAGAACCCGCGTAGTTTGCTCATACCACTTCATCTCTTTCTATCTTTTTTCTTCTTCCACTACTACTACTACTACTACTACTACTACTACTACTTCTTTCTCTTATTCTTACTCTCTCTCTCTCTTTCTCGCACTCTCCGTTTCTTTCCATCCTTTTTTTTTATTATTCTCATTTTACTTTATGCATTCTCTGTACGGTTTGATGTACACACTAGTCCTTTACTCTGGCTACTACTTACTTCCTATATTCCTTTTTCTCATTGAAAAACCTTTTATCATCTTCTTCAACTTCTTTAATAGTTTATACGATAATAGAAGAAATTTTAAGATTTATATATATATATATATGTTTTTTTCTTATAGGGATTATATTATGAATGAACGATTAGAGATTAGATAGTAATTGTTTTTTTTTTATGGTAGAACGTAGGGTTTAGGATATATATATATATATTTTTATAGGAAAATATATAGTAATTGTTGGTAGTAATTATATATTAATTATATATAATTAATATGTTGTATATAATTAATGTATATAAATTATATAATTGCCCCTGGGAAATATGATAAGATATGTCAACGGAGATATGTAATAGGGTATGTTATAGGGGATGTGTTATGGGTGATATGTTATAGGGGAATGTCCCTAGGAACATACCCTGAGTTATTATGCCATTGCAATATTATTTATATTATAATTATTTTTAAAAGATATATCTTATAACATCGCATTATTCCTAAGAGTCTAAAATACGTCGAACGTATAAATGTTTTTATTTTAAATAAATTTTATATTCGAGATAATGTTAAATAAATTATATTTTATCTGAGGTATGGTTTAGAAAAAATACCCTAGTATGAGTAAAGATTTATTACAGAAATATTCAAAGTGTTATATTAGCGATATTCTGCGAAAATGATTTAGAAGTAAAATTATATGGTAAAATAAGGAACATGCGATAAATTTAGAAGCTCATTAATGTTTTGTTTCCTTATTAATTTTTATTCTATTATTCTTTCTTAATACGCTAAAGTAAAATATTATTTGTCAATTATTCTTATCAATGAAATTTGTTGAATTAATCG
Organism: Mischocyttarus mexicanus; assembly: GCA_023678845.1. Lineage (NCBI taxonomy): Eukaryota > Metazoa > Arthropoda > Insecta > Hymenoptera > Vespidae > Mischocyttarus > Mischocyttarus mexicanus. Next base: position 4,525,890 of record JACGTP010000001.1, read on the forward strand.
TGTTGAGTTTTAAATAGTTCGCGTCCGTAGTAGGGTTGCATACCCTACCGTCTTTCGGAAGTTTTTCCCTGATCGATATTACCCCGATTCTTCCCCTCCCCCTCTACAAACTCTGTAAGAAGTATCATTAGTCGAGAAAGAAATGTAATTTAAAAACGAATATGGAATTCAATATGAGAGATAAATTCATTTTCCGTAGAGAAAATGATTCGTCGGGGTGGTCTCATGAAGCGTATATGAGTTCCATAGGAATAAGAGAATGATAGAAAATGAGAGAGAGAGAGAGAGAGAAAGATAGAAGGGAAAAATTACACAGTAAAAGAGGTTAATGGTTTTAACGACAACATCTCTGTGCGCATGGTAGACCGTGCATAGCAAGGCCGTTGTATAGTTGTTCGAATACGAATATACTTCGGTAGCCTCGGGATAAGCAGATTCGTTCCGCGAAAGCATCTTCGCGATCGTGTTAACCTTCCTTGAAACGGTGCGTGTAATAGAGGAAGAGGAAGGCGTGGTAATACAAGTGAGAGAGAGAGAGAGAGAGGGAAAATAAAAAGTAACACACACAGTAACGTAACATTTAACAATTTTAACAAACTCAAACTCGGGCACATAGAAACACACATGATTATCGATCAACCTTCTGTTCTTTATTGTATTATTTTAATTTTTTCTCAATAGAAAATAAATATATATTTAATATTATTATATTAAATTTATTATAAATTATATGTTAAATATTATTATAAAAATTTGTTATATATATCATATAATATTTTAAGATGTAATGTTTCTTAAAAAGTAATATTTCTTAAAAAAAGAAACATTAATTCGAACAAGTTCGTCTAACATCTCTTAAATTTCCTTTCAACGTTGAAGATATATGGATAGAATGAAATTGTTCCAAGAGGATAATCGAAATTTAAAGGACGGTAGGTAATAAAAGCACACCAGCTGGGTAGAACCCTCCTCCTCCTCGTATTTTGGTTCATCGCTCGTTTTATTTCACGAAATTGATGAAAGTCGTTTAACCATTAAACGATAAATTCTAGGATCGTGTCACGAACATGTTCTTTCCTTTCTTGTTTTTCTCGTTAGTATAAATATTCGAGAAAAACTATAAAAAAAAAACCAGATCGGTTCGTGTCGGTGAGAAGCTCGTATGTACCTACTTCGTAGAAGTCAGGGTTAACAAATAAGAAGAAGACTGATAGAGAAAGAAAGAGAGAGAGAGATTGAGTGAGAGAGAAGTGTTACTGGCAACACCCAATTGGTTCGTGCACGAAATTCGTCGTGAATCACGATAGTAGTCAAAGGTAGGTGTACGTGCTCGCGATGTCCGAGAGGTGGTTGATTCCAAAATGGAAATTTATTCGACTCGTTTGCATGTAACATACACAAACACACACACACACACACACACATACACATATATACAATTATACATACATACATAAATAGAATAGTACGTGGTTGGTTAACAGCAATGTTCATAACGTGGTCGTACGGTGAATCTTCCTGAATTTTGTTTCTTGCCACGTGCGAATGCGTACCATTTACGTGCTTTTTGTATTTCTTATCCCGTATACCTACATATATTTTGTCCTTTTTATTTATTTTTATTGTATCCTTTTATTTTTTTTTGTTTTTAGTCTCATCTTCGGCTTACGAAAAGAAAAGGGTTAGCAGGAAAAGAGAAGGGATTACCAATCAGAGAGGATGTAACCGTCTTTTCGGTCTTCTTCTTCCTCTCTCTCTCTCTTTCTCTTTCTCTCTCTTCTTTGCTTTTTCTTCTTACACGAAGCACACACCGCGCCCGGAATGCCAATGGCCGGGCGGCAACTCCGACTTTGTGAGTTATAGTTTGCTTCGAGGCAAAACGTCGAGCATGCATATACAATCTACACACGCGTGCGAGAGAGTTAGTACAGGGTGACTCGAAATTTAAATATCTTTCTTTTATTTCTCGTATAGACAAACTTGAAAAAAGAATGAGTTTACTTAAGTTATCTTTTAATTGATGATACTTTATTTCTGATATAAACGAGTAATCATCAAGTATATACAGCATTAATAATATCAATATTGTAATTGTAATAATTTTGCCATTCTCATCAAATCTAAAATCATTTAAAATAAATTTTAGAATTATTCATAAATTATTTTTCTGAATATTAGTATCAATATTTATACATACATATGAGTTCATAATTATGAAAGTGGTCTAAGTTAAAATTTACAAATAAATGAGTTTATCAGTTATTTCACACAATATTATTTTAAACTAAATTAATTCGATGTTAATCTTTACGATATTGGTTGTAATTTTAACATTATATGAAATTCATTCAGTGTTCAAATGCAATTTGTTAAATATCTTGAAACAAATACTTTCATAATTATGGGCACATATATTTATAAATCACGATTGCCTGAAACGTTTCAAAATTTTATTTTCATTGAATCAAATGAGATGATTTTCCACGTTAATCGTTAAATGATTCGTGTCCGATGAGTCGAATGATTGAAAACTTTTATTATCGTTGGAATGCGGTTAATAGGACTCACTCGTTTCCAACGAGATTTTAATAAACATTTATTTATTCGTTGAGTTTAATAGAGAATCTAATGAATATTAATTATTCGCGTTGTTTGTTTCTTTTATTTGTTTTTTTTAATGGTATTTTAAGATATCCGTCGTTACTTTTGGAACTATCTGTACTTTATCTGCAGATAAAGAAAAAGAAATAAAGATGCACCACGGTGCACAAAGAGTGCAACGTTTGCAGTTCATGTAAATATTAACTCCCACTATGGGACGAACTGGGCATTGCCATATTTCTCGATGTATTACCTATTGTGTGGAAAATCTGTTACTCTTAACTACCCACACGATAATTGCAATTCCTAAGGAATTGTTTCTAGTATTATATTTGTTCAGATCGATTTTTAATTCCTTCATTTAGAATAATATAATTTATAGTTCATACAATTTATTGTTAATTATATTTTGTATTTTTTTAAAAAAAGAGATGCTTGGTATTGCAAAAAAAAAAATATTTCTAAGGATTGGTACAACATTAAAAATTATTATTGTTATATATATTTTTTCTCTCAATCTTTCTCTCTCTTTTATTCGAACTTAATTGTCAGTGTGAGTAATGTAGAAAAAAAATGAAAGAAAGAAAAATAATATGGAATATTTATTGGCAGTTCGAGTGGTTGTAAATTTTGTATGAACGTTCTTGGAAAATGATTCCAATGTTTCTCTACTATTACTTCATCTTCTTCTTTATATTATTATTATTATTCTAGAATGTAGAAAAAGAAGAAAAGTGTAAGTTTAAAAGATGGAAAGGGGGAATGAAGTAAGCAGCAGTCAAGCAGGGAGCCTCGAATCGAATCGCTTTTTCTTCGAGATTGCTTGGGTCAGAACTCGATCGGTCAATGTCAGTAGCTTGTGTACGATGTGGTAAGTGTTCGAGATGGTTCTCCTCATCGGTTCCCCTTATATTCTCCTCCTCGTAGGATTTTCTTTTCGCGATTTGCGCTAGGTGCGTCTGTGATCACCATTTGTCACGCGACGGCAAAATCCTTCCTTCCTTGGTTGCTTGCTTGCTTGCTTGCTTGCTGGCCACACGGCTTTCCACGGCTCTTTTACCTCGAGCTTAGCTACGCCCACTTGAAGCCGTCTCGAAATTTTTCCATCCGTGTTAGCGTACACTCGAGACGGCTTTTATACTCGAGATCTACGCTATTTTTCATAATAGGAACGCTACGTTGATAAAGTATGAGAATGGGAAAGAGAAAATTTGATCAACCTCGAATCAATTTTGTCAAGTTTCTTTTAAGATAATTTTTGATTTTGTACGAGTTTTTTTTTTTATGTTAAACTTTGTGTAAATATTTTATATTTAATATAAGATTGGTCATTATTATATTATAAGTTTACATAATTTATTGTTAGTTAACAGTATTTTTAAATTTTCAGTTATTAGAGTAGGGATAACATTGCGTTAGTATTTCATATCGATATGTTTTATTTGTAATATTAAGAAATAATTTATATTTAAAATATTGAAAATAAATATTGTATATTAAATATGAAATGTACGTAAAGTGTATTATTAGTTTCTTTATTTTATATTATGTTTGTTATTTGCATATTTATTATAAAGACCATAGAAAAGTAAAAAAATATTGAATAAATAGTTTCAATGTAAATATGTCGAATAATAATGAACAATTACTAGACCATTTTCATTCATTTAAGTTATCCTTTCTTAAACGAACGGAAAGATTAAAGACACTTAAAGAAACATAAAAACGTATTAGTCCTCTTTTCTCTCTTCTATCAAATGCCGGAAATTGTTCCAGAAATCGAGCCTCAACGATTCGACGAGGATTACCTAACGATGACGAACGACCTAGGATTATCTTCAATGTCCGTTCGATTCTGATTTCGCGTTCAACAAAAAATAAAAGAATAAAAAAAAATTACAAATAAAGAAGGACGGGTAAGTTGTTCCCATTGTTCGTCCTTGATTATTGATGTTGCTTAATGCTGCACAGTAACCTGAATAAACGATGCTTTTACCGATCTTATCCGTTTAAGTTGTTCTAATAAAATACCAATGTGACACGTACTACGCGTACACGCATTAAGTATGCGTTTCACGTAAAAAAAAAAAACAGGGAAAAGTAAAGAAACAAAAAAAAAGAAAAAGAAGAATTGGAACACTGTACTAACACATACACACATACATGTGTGTATATACACGTGGCCCATGTTTTCTAAATTAAAAATATGATGATACGATTCACAAAGAGGACGCCGTGTTTTTAGTGTTGAAAACTTGTTCACATGTGGTCCGGGAAAGTAAGTATATATAAATTTCCGAATAAAGTCAGGGTCAAACTAAACTACATATATGTATACATGTGTGTGTGTATATTCAAATTCGTCTACTCCATGATTTTTTTGATGATGACTTAATTACGTTAGAATTATCAAAGAAGTTCTTTGTTTAGCTCATTTTTTTATTTAAGAAAAACCTTTTCCATACAATTTTATTTATTTCAATAAAATGTGAAAATAATAAATTTATTAGAACATAAATAAATAATAATATTAATAATAATAATATTTGTCAATATTATTTAAATATAGGTGCCTTAAAGTTAAATATTTATATAAGGTACGTATTTAAATTTGTTAGAAATACGGAATATATTATATCTATTTTAATTATCGATCATTTCTTTTTATCAAATAATTGATGTAAATTACGATAATAATAAAGCAAAAAAGTAGAAAAATAATAAGAAGAAGAAGAAATAGAGAAGGGTTTCTTTCACCCCTTTTATCTTTTTTTATTACTTTCCGCATCCTCTCTGTTAAAAACGTAACATAGAGGGAAAGCTAAAATCGATATCCGTGTCATTATTAAGGACTATATGTGCTCGATTTTTTAAGAGAATAAAAGAGAGAAAAAGAGAAAGAGAAAGAAAGAGAGAAAAAAAAAGAAATGGACGCTTTTCATTCCATACTGTCTGCAGTAGCTGGAGGCAATCTTTCCCGAGCGATTTCCGGTAGGCAACGGTAACGAATGGAATCAGCTTCTCTACGGGTATAAAAGCAACGAGCAAACCTACCACCATGTTAAATTGGATTGATTTCTTGTACGAAGTTCTTTATCGTTTTTCTTCTTTCCCTCAACTCCAAGATCGGGTATACAATCCCTACCCAAAGGAGAAACGTGCAAATTTACCGAAAAACTAAACCGAATTTTCCTATCTTTTTTCTTCCTTCTTTTATTTCGTACTTTTTTATCGTAAAAATACCCGTTTCTTTTTTTAAAACACATACACAGGTAGAAAGAAATAAATTGAAGTATATACACGATTGATGCATATGATGTTCATACACAAGGTGTACGAAAAATTACAATTGTACGTCTTTCAATATACTCAAATTAAAATTATAATTAATATTAAATTATAATTATAATTAATTAAAATTTCTTTTAAAAAAATAACTCACTCACGTATCTCAATCATTTCGTGAAAAATAAAATATCGTTTGGTACAAAAATAATTAAAAACGTTTTAATCTACTAAAAAAAATAATTTCGAAAAGGAAAAAAAAATATAAATGTATATATATGTTCCTTCAAAAGACGAAAGTAAGTTTTGCAGATATTTGGTTCTTTTTTTCTTATTATGCCACAAATTGTATATACGTAGAGAAAAAAATGTTAGTTGAACGATAAAATTAGTTGATACACCCTGTATAGTAATATGCTAACATATCTATACTCGGCTTTATTCTTTCTTCGTTTCGTAACAGTGGCACTCGTGGAAGCTCTTTAAAACGAAAGAGCCCCCCTCCTACATCCCCCACTTTAAGGGTTACGTTAGTTTCGTTGCAAGCACCAGAAGGAGAAAAGAAACGCTTTCCTATTCCGTTCTCGTATCTCGCGACAACTACTACTACTACTACTACTACTACTATTACTACTACTACTATTATAACTTCGTTCTGGCGTTCGTACTTTTACGAAAAGGAAGCCCACGAGCGTTCCACTTTCACAGTTTTCACGTGAAAGATCTTCCTCGAGTTCTTGGCAAACTCACTTGCCGAATCCAAAACAGCTGTTCCCGACTAAACTTTCTTTCTTTCTTTCTTTATATTAAAATAGACTAAAGAATTTTCAAATAAAGGAAAAATAATCCCTTCCTAAACTTTAACTCCCATTTTTCTCGTATTCTTATTCTTCTTTTAAATATATCGATCAACTTTTCATCGATTTATCCATCTCACTTCTATTCCGATTATCCTTTCATTTTAATAAAATAATCATCAACTTTAAGAAGTATGTCCTATTTTCCCCCTGTGTGTGTACAATTTAAAATACTGACCTATAATATTTGATAAGTAAATGAACAAATTTTATTTTATAGTATATAAATAAATATTTATTCTTCTTGCATAATAATTGATGAATAATCGACAATTGATATAATATTTTTGTTAATCCTTGAAACAAAATTACCTAATCGTTACGTATATTTAAAAAAAAACCATACATACATATGGAAAACCCTATAAAAAATTTTATCATCATAAGAAATATGTGTATCAACTCTAAAAAAAAATAAAAAACAACAGATATAAAAAGATAAGAGAGAACCGGTAGAAGGGCAAACCTTACGGTTAATTTACGTAATTCGAGGACTAAGTGGCTTGTTGTTCCAACCGGCCAACGTCGACTATTGTATAATGCATGGGACGTACGTCACTGAACATACTTACATACGTGTGTAGAACACGATGAAGAGTGTGCGTGCCAACGCATTCATCGTAAAATAGAATGAAGGAGGTGAAAAAACATAAAATAAAAAAGAAAATACAAAAAATATATTTTCAGATAGACGTCTTCTTTATATCTCTCTCCCCCTCTCTCACTTCCTCTCTATCTCTTTCTTTCTTTCTCTCTCTTTAAAAGCAACGAGTTTTATCATGTTGTACCGAAGTCTAATTATCGTTGATCGTCAAGCTGCGCGATAATTGGAACGCTCTGGGAAGACTAATTGTACAAGAATGTGTTCCCTTGTATACTTCCTCTCTTCTTATATACATACGTATTATACATATAAATATATTTGTGTGCGTGTGTGTATATATATATATTTATAGAGAGATATACATCTCATAGAAACGAGCAACCATCGTCCTTGTTTGTGTTTCTTTAATAGAAACGTTCGAGTTAACTTATACATTGAAACTCTAACGTATTATACAAGTTCTTCGTAGATCGGAGAGACCTTTTTTTTATATTTTGTTTTTTGTCGGTTGTTGTTGTTGTTGTTGCTCCAATTCCCCGTTCGTTATGTCACAGCAAGAGCATCATCATCTTCATCGTCATCGTTGGGAAGGAAAGATGAAAAAAAAATTCTCTTATCTCTTTTTCAACTTCTCTCTCTCTCTCTATCTCTCTCTTCTCCTCTCTTTTTTTCCCACTTTTTCCTTGCTCGTTTGCTACAACGAAATATGTGTGTGTGTGTGTGTGTGTGTGTTGTAAGTATATATAGAATGTATGTATCTTAGACCTCGTTAAACTTTATACGCTTGGTGGTTTGGTATAAAAAAAAAGAAAATATGTGACGTCGATAAATTATTATTGTTTTAAGTTAACTTTTCTTTTCTTTTTTGTGTCGGTAAGATTCGAAGTTTTATTATTTTATTAAAATTTCTTAGGTTGATTTGAAATATTTGATTGTGAGTTAATAGTTTCATAAAGAATTTAGAAAAAAAATGTTTGAAATTATTTAGAAACGTATGGTACTATTTGATTACTTTAAGAATATAAAAATAATTGTTCGATATATAGCACGATATTATATTATTATTACAAATTATTGTAAATATATTAACAAAGTATTATTTAACTTTTAGGAATTAAAATTCAATTGAAAATATTATATATTTCTTTTGATCAATAATTATATTATATTCAAGATTATATAATAATAATAGTCAAATAATAATAATTTCGAAGAAAAATTATGAAAACAAAAAAGAAAACGTAAAACTTCCTGGAAATACGATCGGCAACGTATACAAAATCGACACAAGGTACAAGAATTTGAACTCTCTCTCTCTCTCTCTCTCTCTGTTTCGTGTCAAATGGTCGTTTAAAAAGTATAAACGATGAAATAAAATGAGAAGTATGGTTTAACGCGAGCTCAGCACGATGGCGATAACGATGATGTTTGCGTTATGTAGTCCGACCGTGCGAAACTTAGGCGACGTAAGCGTCAATGGTATAATGGACGGCTTTTACAAGAGTGTTAGTGGTATAATAGATCGTATACATGCCACAAGAGAATCTACGATAAGGCTTTTCATGTAACTCGCTTTTATACGATAGGAAGTCGAGAGGATTAATTGAGTGGTTTTTTTTCTATAAATGTTTATGTAATACTTAGGAACAACGATAGTAATCCTATGCTTTTCCAACTATTACACCAGCTTTATCATATTTTTAACAATTACTATATTTTTTTAATCAGTGAATATTTTTTACGAATATATGTCATTAGTGAAATAATTTAAAACCCCCTTTTTTCGCGTTAACTATTCCAACTTTGCATAAGCAAATATATTTGTTTTACATATTAAATCATTTTTCTATCGGTATTCATTGCTTGTCGTATCTCACAATCATTTAGGTATTAAATAACGTATAAACGTGTTGTAAATACGTGCATATCTTTGATATACGATCGCAAAAGATGTTTTTTTATCGACTTTTATCCATACAGGTACATTTGTTTTTTTTTCTATTAAACTCGTATATCTACTTTATTTTATATTTATTATTTAAAAGAAACATTACTACGGAGAGATATTTGATAAATCTGTAATATATACATATATATATACATATGATTTGGACGTAAAAATGAATATTATTTTATTTTTTTAAATCAACTTACATACATACATCTTCATCACTTTCTTTCACCAATTGATCGAATATGCCGTATACTCGAAGCGTTCTACTTAGGACGCTCATTAACGTTAATTAACGAATCGATTTTTCGTAGATAAGAACTCGCATGTAAACACGATTTTATTCAAGAAAAGAATCAACGACGGTAACGAACTAACACGTGTAAGTACATGTACCTCTACACACACGTACATACATATATATACATGTATATGTTCACCTTTCTTACACGAGACGAAGGAACTCTCGAGAGCTATAAATCGATCACGGAAGGCACGAATTTACGAGACACGTGTTTCATCCTCGAATACAATTTCAACGATGACCCTTGCCAAGTAGAAGAAGAATAAGAAGAATAAGAAGAATAAGTCTTCTTCGTGTTTCACAGCATCTTTCTATACTTGCCGTTAGAAAATGATCTTTTAAGATTGTGACAGACGTTTCTATGCAAATTCGTTGCCCTTCTTCACGGTCTCAACGTCTAACTGCAATATTTACGCTCACGTGCAATTAGCAGTTAAAGCGTAACACAACTCGTGCAGAAGGTGTTACTTCGAAAGAAAACTATTATACTTCTGAGATGAAGTCGTCACGTGTTCGGTTAAATGTATTAAAAGAAAATGAAAGCTAAACGAACGAAAACGAAGTATGTGGTGGTAGTTAAATGGAGAAAAGGAAACAAAATTTTAATAAAGAAGAAATATTAGACGACGTATGATGTGAATTTAAAGGATATATACGGAATTCTATGTTGAATTCTATGCATAGTGATTATTAATTGAAACGTGGAATAATCGGGCACCATGTGTGTAATCATAGTTAACGAAAGTAACTTATAGTTACAAACACACAACAACGAAACTTTCGAACGATTCAATGTGCTTCCTTCTTCTCATAATTTAGCTAACGTGTAATTAATTATTAATTGTTAAATGATACGAGATAATTGAGAATTATACTTTTCATATTTCTTTGTAAAAATACTTAAATTTATAAATTTATTTAACATTGTCAAGTAAAATGGAAAAAGAAATGTATGCGTAATATAAAAAATGTATGCATAAATCTACAATCTACTATCTACATTTTACTAACAAAAACATTAATTCGATGGCATTGGTAGCGATTGAGAAAGAGAAAATGAAATAATGTTTAACGTATAAGATACTAATTAATGTTTGTAAGTAGAGCAAATATTTCTTCATTTCCTGCTGTTTAGCATTTATAATATTATTATAGAACAGAAAAAAAAATTAGTATAAGAAATATTTGCATTAAATTAATGACTTTTTGCAAATCAATTACATATCTACTATAAAGAATGTATATGAAGCTAATTTTAAAATTCCTTTCAACGATCTAATCCATATATTATAAGCAATAACTTTATCGAATCATTGAATACTTCTATACATTAACTCGTTAAATGCCAAAGCTAATTTTATATTACTTCCATGTTAGTAATAGATAAGTTCAAGTGTGCAATAATCTGCAAAACATTTATCTTTATCTATACCGATGACCAAATGCATTTATTTGTAATTGGTTTAATCAATAAAGTGAATTACCCTTTTACTTACGCAAGAAATTGTTAATGAAACTACAAAAATTACTGGACGATTAACTGCCATGTAAAATAAATTCTAAATCAGTTTGACATAACACTACAGGTATAGTAAGTTCATAAATTTATGATAATGAATATGAAGATAGTATAGAAACTCTACACTCAGGGTTATGAAAATATTTGTTCGAGTAAAAAAGGGCTCGGTCGAGTGGGGAAGATTTTGAGAAATCCTGAAATAAATTTTAATAATCAATTTTATTTTATTTATAAACCTTCACAAATATTTCTTCATTTTTTAATAATAATAAATTATATATATATATGATTATAAAATCAATGAATTTAAAAATCTGTAATGTATTTACGTTTTACTAGCAAAGAAACGTTACTCGTCTTCACGTCAATGGCATCGATTTAGAATGCGAAAAAGATAAAGAGAAAGAGAGAGAGAGAAAAAGAGAGAGATAAATAGAGAAACCTCTTAGAAGGATCATGAAAGAAACGGGAAAAGAATTTCGCATCGCAATTCTACGACTCATAGAACGGGGCTGTACTCCGATCGAGCAACGTCTCGTTTCATTGAGAAATCGATGCACGTTTAAACGTACGGGATACGTGCCTACTCAGATAGCCACGTGGCTTTCAAGACAGGACATACCGATCGTGCAGAGCAGACGATGATCATAGAAAAAGAAAAAGAAAACCAAATAGAGTTCGTCTAAACAATTTTTATCGATCCTACGAACCTATACCTAACTTAAACTCGGAATCATTTTTATACTCTCTCTTAAGTGTTTGAAAATGTTAGAAACTTTGTATTTTGTAAGAGAACGTTTACGACACACTATAATATACATATATTGTGTAACATCATAATACTCTCATCTGATCTTACACGGTCGCAGTGTCCTATATTTTATATAACATCATTAATCATTTATTTTACACCCTAGTATCTATTATTTATGTAATTTTTTTTTATTTGTTACATACGAATTAAACATATTAACCCTTTATAACTTGAATTTTTATTATTTGTGTTCAAATAACAAAATTATATATTATGTAAAATAATAAATTTATTTAACTTATTATTATTATATTTTTACTTTTATTTAAAATAAAATAATGGATTGTAATAATTAACTTGATAAAGATATAATGATATAAATATATGATTACTCGCGAATGGTTTAGATTAATGATTAGAAATGATATTATTACTTCGCCATATTAGATTGTTCTTTATTAAACGTTGACGTATAAATCTTGACTTGTGAAACGTTGACCGAGTAGCTTGGTAAACGGAAAACAAGAACGCTTTGTGACTTAGAATGCGATCCTTCTCGCTTCTTAGAATCCTTGTTCGTCTGGAAGTAAGTAATTGGAATTTATTATAACTAATACGAATTATTTATCGCATCTTTACTACTTCATGTAATTTAACATTTTTTTCCACCGTTCGTGTCGTTTCTAGAAATCTTTTGAAAGAATATGATTCTTCGTTTATAATTCATTATTCTTACTAAAAATATTAGAAGTTTATTAAAAAATGCATAAGTGTTTCGATATTAAATAAATTTATAAGCACTCAAGGGCAATTAGAAATTATTATTATTATTATTATATTAAATATATTTTTCTTTAAAACTAGTTTATGTTTTTTTAATTTTTTTAAGGAAACAAATAGAACAAAAAATGTGTACCAAAAATATTATGATTCCATTCATATGGCAAATTTTTCTAACGATAAATGCAATCCTAATCGGAACGTTTAAATATTATATCAATAACGATGAGATCGATTATATAAACCGTGAAATAAATTTATAAAACGTCCTTGGTAATACTATAAAATCTATAGTTAACATAATTGAGTATAAAGTTAATTGGTATGAATGAAAAGTGGGTCGAGATACTAAACGACACGCGGTCACGAAGTTATCTACGATGAAAGAAGAAGGAAGGGTCCCGAACAAAGGTTCAAGGGCTATCCCTCTTTTGATCATTATTGAGTAAACTATTCTTTGCCCTGGACCACACGTAGTATGCTCTTAAATCGAGATGTCGATCAAGGTTCGATCGAAGGAAAACAACCGATCTAATTACATCACCGTTATAATTTTACTATCGTCGGATCCGATCACGGTTAATAAATAAGTATACCTAATTGTAAAAGCAAAACAAAACAAAAAAATTAAAACTCTAAATCGAGAGAAGATGTAATTGGTAATTAAATAAAAAATAAAATTCGAGTGGACAAAACAATTAAGAAGATGAGAGACAAAAATAAATCGAAATAAAAAGAAATGAAACCAAGTTGGAGATGTATAATAAAAACATATATATTCTTTTCACGTAGGTTGCCGATTTTCAAAGACATGTCAGGATGATCATTCGACGTGATCGAAAGTATAGATCACAAGTATACACCAATCGAATGTAATTTCGATGTCGCGTCATCGGCATGTCGTCATCATCCATTGGCCTCTCCTCTTCAAAACGGACGCGAATTCGAGGCCGTTGGGTTTTCATTGCAGATCGAAAGCTGCCGATTTATATACACACATATATATATAGTGAGAGAGTGAGAGAGAGAGGTAGATAAATGCAGCATGCATAGTCAGGCTTCACGTACACGCAAAATAAGCACAAAAGCCCGAGAACGAACAACGAAGTGCTCTTCTTCCTGTTTGCCTTTTGTTTCCTTTTACTCTTTCCCTCTCACGCTCATTTTCTCTCATTCTCTCTCTCTTCTCTCTCTCTCTCTCTTTTGGTTTTTTTTTCCCTTCCCATTTCGGATCAGCGAAATTTTCAAGCGCAACGCACCAATGACGCTAGGCTATTTTTTGTTGGTCGGTAGCAGCAACCATTAGAATGATTGCACGACGAAATAAAACTAGAAAGGACTGGCGTTGTTGTTTTACATGGGGTATAGGGGAAAAATAAAAAAAATAAAAAATAGAAGAAAATTCTTGGCGCGAGTGTATCTCGTAAATTTTCTAGTTTTATTTTCCCATCTCTTTGGGTTTCTTTTTTCCTACCTTCCGTTCTTCCCTCTTTCGAAATTTGAATGTTTCTTTCTCGTTGAAAAGAAAAAAAAGATATAGCTTTTTCTTTTTTTGTCCGGCTATATATCTTCAAAAGTAGAATAATCTCGGAATATGGAACGGAAAATAATGTTATATCTTTCTTTCCTTCTTTCTTTCTTTCTTTTCTTTCTTTTAACTTCGTGTTGCATTAATTAAATAGCACGAAGAAGAATTTGCGTGTCGTAAAGAAATAAGAGCGATTTCGTGTCCCCGAGTGTCACGAATGTTGCGTATTATCGATTATACTTAAGACCACAAGGTTAAAATAACTGCAGAAAGAGAGAGGAAGAAAAAAAAGAAGGAAAAGAAGAAGGATATATAAGAAAAGGTTATACGTATTATTAAAGTTAATACTTTTTCTACATGTACATGTACATACATGCATACTCGGTTATATATATGTGTGTGTGTGTGTGTGTTAAAAGGTTTTAACATAATCCCGCGTCACGAACAACTTCGATTTTACCTTTTAAACGTCTTGGGGAGAAAAAAATATGGTTTTCTTTTTTCATATACATAATTTTATTTTTGTTTTTGTTTTTCTTTCTTATTTTTTTCTTTTAATAAAAATAAATTCTTCATGGGTATTCGATACGTGTTTTAAGAGACAAAAATTCGCGAGTTCTAAGAGAACGTTGTTGCTGGTTTTTTTTTTTTTTATGTGAATAGAAAAATGTCAGAACATCAAATTTCCATCCGTTTGACACGTTTTATCGTGGTTTGCTTAGAAACTTCGCGTAACTCTAGAAGAGAATTATCTCAGACGACAAGATTCTCTTCTTAGCTATCTAAAGTAATATACACGCATATATATATTTATACTAACCTAGGAGCTTGACAGGTACATCGATCCTGTTAAACGAATATTTTCTTTTAGACGATAACCTTTAAACAAGGACACGCCTAGTATTTTACTCATCGATTAAAATTTTATTGCGTTTGAAAAATTCCCGATCACGTTTTCAAATTTATTTTTATATATGAATTATATTTAACAAAATTTATAAAATAATGACGCGTGTAGATTTTTCTTTTAAATAGAATATATTAATAGGTATATGGTTCAATGATATAAATCTTCTTCCCCGAATATTTATACTTGGAAAAACAAAATTATCTATTGTAGATGATTTTATTTGTATTTTAATAAATTGAACATTTCTAAAATCTAATATCAGTGAATGGAAAATAACGATTAAATTAAGAATAATTGAAGATACACGTATGAACGTAATTATGATTCAAGAATAAAAAAACAGTTCGATAATTACGAAATGTCAGATCATTTTAATAATACTCATAAAAATTCTTTATGACATAGAAAAAGTTCAATACAAATTTTGAAAAATTGCTGCCAGGCATAATAATCAGCCTATGTTTTTCAATTGTCATAACTATGATTTTATTCTGAACTAAATGAACTTATCTACGATAACTAAGAGAGAGATAATCTCTGACATTATATTTGCTAATAAAATTGCAAAAGTTCTTATTAATTGTCCTGATATCCTCAATTTCTTATCTATTAGCGTTCGAATTAATAATTTAAGAAGAAATGAGTTATACATTGAACATCATCGCACCTCATATGGTTACCTTAGCTATACAAATAGAATATTTTTATATGTAAATTTATATCATCATCATCACTTAGATATATTCTTTCAATTAATTTCTTCTAGAAAAAATTATCCAACATGAAAAAATATCTCTAACTTGTGTTATAATCTTTACTTTTTATTATATTCTGATATCTTATTATTGTATTTTCTTTACTGTATTAATAGGTTTATCCCGTAAAATAAATAAATAAATAAATAAATAAATAAATAATGAATTCTACGTTGATGGTTATATTTGTATTAACCAAAAAGATATAGTCATTCTCCAGAAGGATCGTTAATTCAGTATACCTATCTAAAGGATTGAAATACCGTGGAAAGGAATTTTAATACTTTTACTTGTTCCATGGGGATCGAACTAAACGAGTAAGAGGATAACGATGCTTTCCTCGATGCCGGAAGAATCTCTGCTCTCTTTTGTTAATGCGAGCCACTATACTATGCGAAGGAACAGAGAAAGAAAAAGAGAAAAAGAAAAAGAGAAAGAAAGAGAGAAAGAGAGAGAAAGAGAAACCCTTAAATTGATTTCTCCTCCTACGTAACATTCCCAGCAAAGTATTTGACATTATCTTGCGTAGTGTTCGTGCGTACGCCCGCATCCTTAAGTAACGACACGAATGCTTGAAAGAGTCGAGTTAATGGAACGGTCCAGACCTGCTGTACACAATTTCTAGAAAGAGAGAAAGAGAGAGAGGGAGAGGTTTGAAAAGAATTACGGCTCAATTAAAATCGATCGAAAGAGAAGAAACGTTGAACATTGTCTGTTGATATTTATTTATTTTTTCCTCCAATAATTCTTACAAGTCTCGGTTGAAACTGTGTTCTCGAGATTTCCATATGAAATTATCTCGAGTATTAATTTAAAAGGAAAAGATTCTAAACACTGTCAATAGATTTATTCTCTTTGAACGAACATTAATACGTGCGTAATCATTCTAAAAAAAAAGAAAAAAGAAAAGGAATAATAATTATTACCAACGGACGACGGCTGAATTATTAATTCCCAACGTTGTATGACGCAAACTGATTAACATTCGAATCGCACGTTTTAATGGAATACTAAAGACCACCGTTAAACGGTTTTATTTAGATTGAAAAAAAAAGAAGAAGGAAATAGAAGAGAGAGAAAAAAAAAGGAAAGAATTCGATCGAAAGTTGAATGGGGGGAGGACCTTCGGTAAAATATCCGGTATGGTAATTTTACTTTTAAAATCACGTACGAAATTTTAACACTAATTCAACGACTTAATGATATACAAATAATCGTCTTTTTATAAACGATCCTAATGTTAATATTGATTTTTTCTGTTAATTAATGTAATTTATATTTCTATTGATTTATATATTTTTGTTTGTTTTAAGTCATTTTTATTTCTCTATCCATACATTTAATAATAATTGTTTTTTCATAGACAATCCTAATGTTAATATTTATTTTTTCTGTTAATTAGTGTAATTTATATTTCTATCGATTAATATATTTTTGTTAGTTTTTGATTATTTTTATTTCTCCTATCCATACATTTAATTAATCCATTCTCGAGGTTGACGACTGTTCGGTCAACAAAGTTTCAACTCTGGTGGATTGTTTTTTGAAGATATTTGTGACTTCTTGAGTCTAGGATGCACGGGTACGTTGGCCCAACTCACTCATGGGACAAATGTGTATACATCTCTCTATGTATATGTATATACACGTTTCTTTACTCGTGTGTTCGTATAACACGAGCCAAGAGGAGGTCGCGAACTAGTGAATCATTGCACTCCGTATAACCGTACAAACAAAAGTGCAAGAAAACTCGTCCCAAACTAGTTCTACTCTGATGTCATTTAAATTTATTTATTTGTCCTCTTTTATGCTCGAAATATTATCACACATACACGTATCTACACAAGCGTGTATATAAACAGATTCATTCTTACGTCATGTTAACCACGTTGTTGACTTTGATCTATTAAATGAAAAGAAAGAAAAAAATAAACGTTCAATGCATTAACATAATATATTTTATAAGCATCATTAAAATTGCATATGCGAATATTCGTGAAACGCTTTCTCCATTGAAATCGAATAACTCGTCACGTATTCGTGAATCATATCTCACACTGAATGTATCTCTTTTTTTCTTTTTGTGGTTCTCGTATATAATCGTTGCAATTGTCATAACACGTTTACGATATTTTTAGCATGAGCACGATCATCCTCTAACGTTGTAAATACCATTCGACGATAACTTAAAAAAGATCATACTTCATAATAAATACATGCATATACATGAAGACGTTTTCTCTCTTTTTTTATTGTCATTTCGGCTTTGTTAACAATAGCGCATCTAAAAGGTATATGATTGAATTAATCGATTTTTTACGAATAATTTCGAACGAACTTTATTCCTAAAGTTGTGTCTGTGTATATATGTATGTGTGAATCCACTATAAAAGACACTTAAGTTTCGTATATAAGCATTAAACCGTAACGTAGTGGAGAAGGTTCAGCGAATTGAACGTATTAAGTCAATTAAGGGCACGAAATCGAAACAGAACGTGCGATGGTGTAGGTTATCTCGTTGAAAATCTACCGAAACGCAGGAACTGTCATTAATTAATTACGGAGTTTAACGAGCTCGCACGCGAACGTCGAATACGAGTTTATTATCTTCCTCGAGAGGGTGTGTATCAATCGATATAATACCGATTCGTATTTACGATCGATAGATCCTCATCTGAAACACACACAATACGAGATTCTGAGCCACAACGCGTGGGTTGGAAAAAGGATACATCCGTACATAAATAAATACCACACGTATGTATGTATGTATGTATGTATGAGTGTGAATATATAAATACGTACATATATACATACATACTTATTCTTATCTCTCCATGTACTTTTATCTAACCGACACAATGGAACAACGGTTACGACATACGAGATATGACGTGATTCTCATTTAAAATTCATTTCAATAATTTTCAAACTATACGTACGAATGATAGTCAAACACTACGTCGTTCCCATAAGAAGGAAATTATCAATGCATAATTTTTTTTTCTTTCTTGTATTTTAATTTCTTGAATAACCTCGAAATAATCGCGCCTTCGTCATCGTTAAAAAAAAAGTATACGCTAAGTTTAGTTCACACAGAGTCGGTTATTGTTTCAATAAACAGGAAAGTACAATGGAAAAATTCAATGACTCTCATTTATTTCTCAATAGGGCATGACGAAAAATTGTACGAGGATTTTGATAAGAACAACGTAATATTTGTTTTTTTTCTTTTTCTATTTTTTGTTCTTTCTTTTTCTTTTTCAATGAAAACGCATGTGGTACGATTCTAGTCGAAGAACTCGGTACTTTTTTAAAACTCTTTCTTTCTTTTTAAACTTCGAGAGAAGGAGTCGAAGGAACAAATAAAAAAGGGCGCAACACTTGTTCGTTTCCAACCATAACTTTGCTTGATTGTGTATTCGTCGTCACAATCATCATCATTATCGTCATCGTCACCATCGCTCGCGACGAAGCTTACTGTCGTATAAAATGTATTTTTATCTCTACGGTATCCCATGAGTTTTTTCTTTCAAGTGTCTGTATGTGTGAGTGTGTGTGTGTGTTAATATATGTATATATACATATGGGTATTCATCGACGGGGAGTAAGTCAAACAAATCGTCGGCTCTTTTCTACCAACACCTGAAAGATTTGTCGTTCAGGGTTGCCTGTGGATGCATTAACCCGACTCTAATTAACATCACTAACCAAAGAAAATCCTTCTCGCTAAATGACTTGCCTGATACGTGTAAATATATATATATCTATGTATGCATGTGTATGTGTGTGTTGTATATGTATTTATACGATACGTTGTAGCATGCTACGAGAAAGTTACGCGTCACGCAATGACGATCGTTTAATATCTTCATGCGTGAACGTACATATATCATTTTTTAAATGATTTTCCATTTTTTTTTCTTCATACCTCACCTTTTCTTTCTCGAGAGAGAGACTACTCTCTACGAATTATTTCGAAATGTAAAAGAAAGAAAAAAAAAATAAAAGAAGTTCATTCGATAAAGTTGTTTCTTTTTAATTCTTTTGAGAAAATCGATAAACCCGACGGGCTTATCTTAATCCTCTATCTCCCTTTCTCTTACTCATCATCATCATCGTCATACTTTCCTTACCCCCCTTCTTCCCTAATCGCGTATATCAATTTACGAGCTCGTTAATATTTTCACCGAAAATCGACTTCGCTTTTCTCATTAATTTCTTGGCTCGTTAAACGTGGGAACCATAAATCGTGTCACTTACATGAAACCCTTTACGAAGAAAAGTGTTGGTTTAATTAATGAGATTGTATTTATATACTTTTTTCATTCGGGAGATCAGATTTAACAAGAAACTTCCTTCAAATGTTTCTTACTTTTTCTTTTTAAATTATCTTTCTTTCTTTCTCTCTTTCTCTCTCTCGATTTACGTATCTGGTATATATCGTTTGCTTTTACAAAGATCTAATATCACAGAGTAATCATTAGAAGATATATACATAAGTATCTTCAGGTAAGTAACTAAGTAAGTTAGTAAGTAAGTAAGTAAGAACGTATTCTAGATATAGTTGAGAGAGTTAGCGTGATGTTGCAGGAAAGATGGGAAATACAGAGAACGTTACTCAAGTTTAATATCACAGTTATTTCATCTGGATAGTTGATACCGACGTATGTTCTAATCAGAGTAATCGTTTAATCGCACCGATTACTCTTTCAAAGACATAGAATTTAATTGGTAGGGGAGAGAGAAGGGGGATGGATGCTGCTACTGCTGCTAAGTTATTACGAAGGAAACGTAATAGGATCGCGCATACACAAACATACATACACATATGTTTGAAATGTGACTAGCGTATTTCCTCTATTTCTGTTTTTGTCTACATATGACACGCGAATATTCATGTCTAACGTGAATACGAAGAAAAGAAAAAAAAATATGTTAAGGATAGTACCGTATATACTTAGTTACCTACTCTACCTGTTCATTAGTAAGATAACACAGATTCATAGATTATTGGCTTTTTTTTATATTCTTTGGATTTAATTTTTATTTTTTTGGATCCTGTTTTTTTTGTTAAGAAAAATCTTTTGATCGTTTATCGATAATAATATTGCTTCTTTTTAAAAATAATTTTATTATTTATTTAATTATTTATTTATATTTTGTTTTAAAGATTCAAGGACGTCGTTGATAGATTATCTCCAAAGATGGGTGAAACGTTTAGGCTGGTTAACGCGCACGGTCAATTTTCATCGAGCACGAAGGTCAATGATTGGCCGATTGGGTTCACCAGTTGGTTAACCAATAGTCAGACCGTTGTTGTCCTGTGCTCAGCTAATAACTTAATGACGGGAATTCGCCACTTACGTTCTCTTTTTTTCGATTATTCTCCTCTTTTACCCTCTTTCCCTTCTCTTATTTTCCTTCCTTCTTTCTCTCTCTCTCTCTCTCTCTTTCTCTCTCTCTCTCTTTATCTTCAATTCTTTCATCTTTCTTCACTTTCATCCTCTCTTACTTTGATTGGCAATACTAACCGAGTAAAACGATATCCACTTGGCAAATGGGAAACAATGTTGAAAATTGGATGATCCTTAAGTGGAATATCCATTAACATTTATTGCATCGAATGAACTGTTTACGATCGGTGAATTTATATAATATATATATACTTATACAATATATAGTACATTACTATACACTACCAGCCAAAAGTTTGAAAACATTTGCTGATTTTCGTAATAATCAAATCAAATAATACATTTCGAAATAATCTATCGTAATATAATATTAACAAATTGAATTTTGTTTCAAGATATTTCAGCATCTTCTCACATTCATAATGCTCTTCTATGATTTCTATATCCAATTTAATCCAAGGAATAAACTTTCTTAATGGGAACATCTTTCCCAACTTCTACAAGAAGCATAGAAAACTATTCAATTAGGAACACTCCATAAACTGATTACCAGAATGCTCTCAAAATATATGTCGAAATGTTTTTTTTTATAAATAATACTCGTTGTTCTTTGATAAAGAAAAGTAATACGAATTGTAAAAAGAAAAAAATTATATTACTCGTAAGTTATTTAAAAAATAAAATCTACTTTCTATTCTAAAGGACACGTTAATTATTTTGTATTTTTTTCAATAAATAAGTATTCTGTTTATTATTTCATAATTGACGTATCAGTTGTTAACTTTTATCCGATAGTGTACGTAAATGTATTATACTTATACACTATAGACAGATATTTAAATGAATTCGCATTATCTCGATATATTCGAGATTATTGGATCGTTTAAATTCGATATGCAAGATCGTACCGATAATTATGCTAATGAGAAAACATATATATATATATATATATATGTATAATATAATCTGAAATCGGAATTAATACAAGTTGTAACCAATGATTTCATTTTCTAACGATCCCACTCAAACCGCATTATATTTATATCAAGGATAAAAAAATAAAAAAAAATAAAAACATGATCGATCTTCTTCGAATTGAATTCTTTGTGCATTTCAATGGGAATAACTCTTCCATTCCCTCCCTTAACCCCTCTCACCCTGTCTTGATTTCTTAAAAGAATACTCGTCTATGTCCTTCTTCCCGACGGTTTCTCGTAATAACAGGAAGTTATTACTCGACGATCACGAATCGTCATCCAGTGGATAATTATTATTCATCGGCAATGTAACAATGACGTGTTCTTTACGCAGGGACGAATTTATACTTTTTAGGACCCTCCCTCTATTTTAAGTTGCACAAATATTTTTTAATATTAAAGTACTGTTCGAAAAAAAATATAAATTTATTTTAAGTTGATCCAATTTTGTGAGGATTTTTCGTTGATTTGAAAAATAATTGCGATATTACAATGAGATTAAAATAATATCCAGAAATTGTGGTGGCATTATAATAACCAGTAAAGATTGAAATAAGAAAAATTAATAAATTGTTTTATTTGCTGGCTTTGATTTTAGCCAAGAAAATATTAGACTATTTAAAAAATTGATGATAGAGAAGTATGGTCGTAAAATATGGGATCCTTCTAATGCGTTTTATGATAAATGCGGTTCTGACTTTGTAGGATCATACAACGAATCGTCTTTTCGACTTACATTAAAGTCACTTTCATGGAGTTCCAATTTATTGGCTTAATACGGCCACGGTATCATCTCTATTCCACCTAACTGAAATCAATTAAACGCCTCGAATGGTAGTAACTTCGATTCGATAATTTCTGTCTGTCCAAGTTCATTCAAGCAAAACGTTCTCTCAATCGAAAGAGTTTCGAGTGTTGCTGCAGTTGGTGGTGGTGGTGGTTTTGTGCTTTACTTTCGCATTTCCTTCTTGCAATCGATTCGAATGGTGCACGTGCTTTGTTTTTAGATAACACGCTTTATGTATTGGAATTCGCGAAGAAGCTCTCTCGATTAAATCTCCGACATTTATCTGCGAAACTTTTTGCGAGTTTTTTTTGCTTCTTTTTCTTCTGTTTCTTTTCCAATTTTTTTTTTATAAAGTTAAAAGTTTCCTTCTTGAATCGTTGAACTTTTAAACGTTTAATTTTAATTGAAATCAACGTATTTAAGTAATTCCGTTTAAATGTTATCAAACAATTTTGACCAATTTTAACAATTGATTTTATTATCCATCGCGTGTCTTCTTTGTGTTACGAAAAAAAGTGCTGAGCAAAGTTTTTACGTAATGGAAGTAGATGTTTCTTTAGACTTTTCCTTACCACTCTAAACGGAACGTTTGTTCGAGGAGGTACAAATATCATCGTACCACAACGCGATCTAATAATTTTTATTTTTTCTTGTCTAAATCTTCATTTCGTAGATTTCAAACGTCGCATTTGCACGTCGCGATTATTCGTTTTGCCAAAGATTTTCACGCGATTTTGTGCATCGAATTCGTATTAAATAATTGTTCATGAAAAGTTGATCTCGCACGAGAAGAAGGAATGGATGTGAGTGTTGGAACAATTTCTTTTTCCACTAGTTATCAATTTTATTTATTTTTTAACGATTTATCCGATATCACTACTGCCGAATAATAATTTAATCATTTATTTTTGCTAACGCGCGTATATGTCAAAATGAATAAACATTAGAAAATTTAATAATACGTTCAAATTTCATTACTCGATTTGATTTTAAATCAGTGTTGTGTTGTGATATATATTTTTAAACAATTTTATTTACAATAAATAAATAAAATTCGTATATTAAAATAACCGTAAAATATTAAACTTGGAAATAAAAATAAAATCAAATCAAATGGGTGTCAAAAATCTCGACGAGTTGAAGAGTGATATTTTGTAATAAACGATTAAACATTTAAAAGAAGTGTGGATTGACGCATAGAAGAAACGATTTTGTTTTACAGGAACAGATAACCGAGAATAGGATTTCGACGTTGCAATGGCCAGACTATTTAGTCCTTGGTACAGTCCTGTCGATCTCTGCCAGTATCGGGATCTACTATCGATTTACTGGCGGTCGACAACGAACAGCTGAGGTGGTTACCAGACAAGAAAATTAATTTCAACGTTGAAATGTTCAGAAATCAATAGCTTTCTCTTTCTCTTTCTCTCTCTTTTGCTTTCTTGTTTTTTCACCATTTCGATCAGATATAATTGATAATTCATGTTAAAGCACACGCTAAGATAACGATCCTTACTAGAGATCGTTCATGTTCCGCGTTCCTTATCCATAACGATCTAACTCACGAAGATAAATATAAGCAAGTATATAAATTAGCAAACTATAGATCGGGGGCCAGTAAATTATCACTCTTACCGTGGCATAGAACGATTTCCGAAATACTTGTTGGACGCTAATTAACGCGCAACTATCATTACCATCTGATTCCTATATACGATAAATCTTGACTGGTTAAGAGTACTCTTAGAGATAGATATCATCGTTATTTTCTTTTTATAATCATGTATCAAACCTATATACTTTCATATATATATAATCGAGATTTAATTTACGTATAAACGTCGCGTATCGATCACGTTAATAACTTTTATCTGTAAATCCCATAATATTTATCATGAAAAAAAAAAATAATTATCTATATATTATTTTTATAATTATTATAAAATTATAATAATTATCTTTAATTTTTCTTTTCTTTTATATATTAAATTTTTAACTTCAATTTTTTTTCAATACCGACAAAAGAGATTATTTTATCGTTCAAGGAAAAAATTCATGTTTATTAGAATTTAATTAAAACACAGATATGTTTTTTATTATACTACCACGATAGGAATACTTCTCGGCCGATAGATCCATGAAGGTCGTTCCATTGGCGATAGCCCTGATGGTTTCCTTCATGTCCGCGATTACGCTCCTTGGAATCAGCGCGGAAGCCTATACCCACGGCATGATGTTCATCGTGGTTTACATTGGCTTCGGTGTTGGAACGCCTATCACCATGTACCTTTACCTACCAGTCTTCTTCGAACTGAAAATCATGAGCGTCTTCGAGGTAATTGACGACGGCATTGAACGATCGATAGATCTATCGATCCTTCCCTTTAGTGTTCTTTCTTCGAACCTGTACGATGGTAGTTTTTGTTACGTGATTGTTGGTAAAAACATAAGTCTCCCTTGGATCATTTATTTTAGATTATTTATCAGTGATTTTTTTTTTTAATTTTATTATTTACATGCGTCAAATTTATCTCAGATACCTCTACAATTATTGAAATTTTTGTATATTGAATTTTTGAAAAATAACTTATAGGAAAAGTTGTTCAAGAAACGTTTTACCATATTAAGGTGTTAGTTAATCGTAAAAGAAAATGTTGCAAAATCATATTTTCAATAGGAATCTTGAAATGTAAAAAATATTTCATAAAGTTGTACAGTAATTAATGGGATATCCTCGTAATATTAAAAAATGTGATGTGAATAATAATTAATAAAATTAATTAAAAATAGTTGGTATTATAATACCTTTAGTATTTAGAAAGAAGATTCGGAGTAAAGGCACGATTGCTGGCAAGCATAGCAAACTTCTGCCATTTGACATTATACACGGGAATAGTTCTCTACGCTCCCTCATTAGCCCTGGAGGCAACCACCGGTTTGTCTTCAACCATGAGTATCATCTTGATCGGCGTGATCTGTACGTTCTATTCAACGATCGGTGGGATCAAGGCTGTTTTGATAACCGATGTTTTCCAAGGCGTGCTCATGTTCCTATCGGTTTTTTGCATTATTACGATCGGTGCCGGTGACCTTCCTAACGGACTTTACGATGTTTGGAACAGAGCTGTGAGGGGTGGTCGTATTGATTTTACCTTGTAAGTGTGCTTTTCTTTTCTTTTCTTTACACAAACATCTGACTCTCCTTTGATTTTTATAATTAATTAGATAGAAATATATTAATAATCTTAGTTGGCTTTTTGATCTTATCGATATTGGACGATGAAAGAAAAAAACTTTCTTCTGATCTTCCCCGTCGTATAGCAAAAACAAAAAAAAATAGGATCGTTTCTTGAACAGTTACAGTCTGGATCTTACTACACGTCACACATGGTGGGGTCTACTAACTGGCGGATGTTGCATGTTCCTGTCACTTTTTGCCGTCAATCAGGTGCAGGTGCAACGTCTGTTGACCGTCAAGTATGAGAGTTAAATTATTGATCGTTCTCAATCCATAACAAATCGTAAATAGTTAATCTCATTATGTACGGTATCCCGATACCGGTTGAAGATTCAGATTATATCTAAAGGATATCGTTGGTAATAGTCCAGGTAATTAGTATCAACCTCACAATATCCTGATATCACAAAAATATTGACCCCACTTTTAAAAAAAGGTCGAACTACGATAGATCCTAACTAAAAGACTACCGTGTTTAATTCGATATTTCATAAAAATAATCGGTTTTTCTATTTTCATATATTCGCATAGTTGGTTTTATAAATACAATTGTTGATTTACTTTTCTGAATTATTCCTTGTCGTATGAGGAATCCCTTACAATGAATACTTCAGCAATTTACTTCGATTATTAGTAGGTGTCCGGTCTATATTAAAATATTGCAAGTTACTATTCTGAGTAGTAAGATAAATTCTATTTTAAAAAATAGAAATTTCCGATTAATCTACCAGATATTTAAAAAAAATAATTAAGCATTTCACTAATATTTTATGATTACTATTTGTAGAAGCTTGAGAGATTCTCGATTGGCCCTAATACTGAACTGGCCAATCATGTTGGCTTTGGCAACCATCACCATCTTCTCAGGTCTCGTCATATATGCCATTTACGAAGATTGCGATCCGGTCAAATCTGGCAGGATATCTTCAACCGACAAACTCATGCCGCTATTTGCAGCTGAAAGATTATCTCGAGTACCAGGGTTCACGGGATTATTCGTAGCCGGTGTATTCAGTGCAAGTCTCAGCACGATCTCAGCAATGTTGAACTCACTTTCCGCGGTTGCCCTAGAGGATTACATCAAACCGATTTATTCGAAAATCGGTGCTACATTTCCCGAAGATAAAGCAACGCTTTTGGGTAAACTACTTGCCGTTACTAACGGATTGTCGTGCATTTTTCTTGCACTTATCGCCGGAAAACTTGGTACATTGATCGAAGCAGCCATTGGATTGGTCGGAGTTATTGGTGGACCGTTATTGGGTATTTTCACCCTTGGAATGTTTTTGGAAGACGCTAATGAAATCGGTGCGGTAATTGGAATGACTTCTGCACTTATTTTGGGATTTACTATGGCTTGTGGTCCGAAAATATCGGGAATTGCATTACCCACGTCTATCGATGGTTGCGACAATTCAACTTTATCCATGTTAAATAAAACTATTGAAGTTAACTCTACGTTAAGGTATGTCCCAACTATTAACATTCTTGAAATATTTCTCCATAGACGTGTATATAATTAATTGAATAATTATCTTCGCAAACTACTGATAGATAATTACATCGTTTCACTGAATAACGTTACGTTAAAAGAGATACTTGAGATTTTCCAATAATTTACTACACGGAGGAGTAACTTTCTGATTTCTTTTCTATCCTACGAGAGAGTATTAAACTCTCTCTCTGTAATATATACCACGTATACATTTATATACATTTATTATATACATTTCTATACACACTCTTCCGGTAGTAAATTATGCGTTAATAACGACCGAGAATAAAGTTTAGATTAGCTTATACCAATAGTTAATATATTTACTTACTCTCTTGCTTTCTCCTCTGATTTCAAATAATTTATTTAATACGTATGGAGAGAGAGAAAAAAACATATTCAATTTTATTTCCTTTCTTTTATATATTTTTTTTCTCTTTTCTTTTTTTTTTTTTAGCAACGATTTAACCGTCCCGTATTTAAATCGAATCTCGTACATTTGGTATCCCGTGATTGGGTTTGTTTTGACGGTCATCGTTGGATATTTATTTAGTTTAATAACAAACAGATTTATCAAAGATAGACGGGAACACGACCCTAATCTTTTTACTCCGTTGGTGGCTGCGAGGATTAAAAGAAGACGTCAAGATGAACAAAGGGTGACATCCAGTCAGATGTTCGTGTTAGAACCAAGTTATAGAAAATGAACAATATATTTTATTTAAAAAATAAACAAAAACGTTTATTTTCATTGTGTTCATAAATTGTAAATAATATCGATATGTGAATGGCAAATAATCGCATGTAAAAGAAATTATTAAAGTTGTTTTTTTTTTTTGTACGATATTTGTATAAAATTATTACAAATAATTGTGACGAACGGGGTAGAAAAGAAAAAAAAAATAGTTGAATCGTTTTAAAAAAAGAAAAAAAGGTTTTATCGGGACAATGAAATCAGGCTAATTCGTCGGCCCGGTTAAATTATTCGATACGTTGATCTCACCGTTTTACATGATTACCTTGACGCGTATCCTTTTCCGCCAATCATACCTCGTTAAAGCCCAAACTCTAAAGCAAGAAGTCAAGTGTGTTTCTAACGTGTAAAAAGAAAATCCCAGTACAGTTGAAGTATTATACTAAAATACAATTATATATAATTAACGTTCCTTCTTTTTATTTCCTTTATTTTTTATGCGAAACAATTTTGTAAAGAAAATCACTTAACCTCTTTTACGATAATAAAGATAATTCTTTAACGAGCAGTCGTTGAAAAAAAAATGTTTGTAAGAGTACAACATCGATTAGTCAATTAACAGGATTAAAAACAAGATTGTTCGAATAGACACACCTAAGTGGTAATAATGATCAATAGTTGACGAAAATGACAACCCTTAGAGGAGGGGGTTCCCAAGAGAGGGAACAACGTGAGAATTGTGTGTCGTGCAAAATAATATCCGGTAGACAACATTTTAAGGGACCATCCCTCCTTTGTCGTACTCTGTTCTTGACATGATTAAACACTTTTATTTCTTCTTCTTCTTCTATGTATTATATCTCTCATTAAATTTTCTAAAAAAAAAAGAAATGAACTAAAGAAATGAACTAAAAAATGAACGACAAGTTCTAACGATCTAAAAGTTAAAAAGGGATAAAGATAAATTATAAAGATTTGAATGAGAGATACACACACATATACACATATATACACAGAGTATATACATATCGAAGTATTCTCATTATCATTCCGCTTTTATAAAAAAAGAAAATTCTAATTGCAACATCAAAGAAGAATATCTTTTGTCCTGTGCATTCGGTGCATTGAGAAAATCACGAGAGTCGAGTCGTCTGGAAATTTCTGAAAGGCCCTCTAATTGTTCGTGGCCGGCTGTTCGTGCACGTCTGTGGTTTAGAAAGAGAAATAGAGAAAGAAATAGAGAAAGAAAGAGAGAGAGTGAAAGAATATATATGTGTGTGTATGTGTGAGAGAGAAAGAGAGGTTCCTTTCTTCCGAGAGAAATGGAGTGGTTTTCAAACACGGACGCGGATATCCGTAAGCACAATGAGAAGAGGGTCTATCTTCTCTCCCTTCAACGATCCGGGGGGAATCTAGGGATCTATGCGATGTGTACACGTTTCTATATACCATATATATGTATATAACATATATAGAAAGAGAGAGAGAGAGAAAGAGGAAGGAAGAACAGAGAACGATGAACGTAGATTCCTCATGAATGGTACGTTGACCAGCAGTTAACTCTTGCTGACATCTCGATTTCTACTATTCGCCACTGTTTACATTCCATCTTTGCCACGTTTCCATTATAATCTTTGCACACTATAGTTTCAATTATTATTTTTTATTTATTTATTTGTTAACACTAACTGCCACGCCGAAATCGCATGTTTCGCTCAGGTTCGTAGAGATTAATCTTCTATTTTCGGTTCTTCAATAAAAATTTTTAATCGTTCAATAGTGTACTATTTATTTCTAAGTATATTCTAATTAGCGGTGACGTTCTAATTGCGCTAACTGTAAATTTTCATTCAACTTTTACAATTTAAAGTAATTCAAATGGTCCGGTCACAGTCAAAGTATTAAATGGATTTTTCTCATAAAAACAAGAGTTGTTCTATGAATGATTTTCTTTTATTTTTTAAATCGATTACATTCTTTTTTAATAACTTTTACATCGTCGTTTTCAAATTGAAATAAAAGTACCTATGTTCGTAATTTTTATTATTTAAAAAAAAAAGTTTTTAGCTTAAAGTGTTTGGATGAAGAGTAGTAACTTTTGATAAACCTCGAAAATAATTTTTGTTTAGTATTGTAACAACAATGTGTTCCCTAGACCCTTGACCCTACTTATTGAAGATAAAGAAAATAAAAAACGTTACGAAATCCCGTGTTAGAGGAAAAGTTTGTAAGTAAGTCTTCCGCGTGGTTGCACCCACTGTGTGTGTGCCAATGAACAATAGATCTGTTAGATCTGTTAGATCGGAGTTCGATACGTTCGACGCCTGGCGTGTGCCGACAAAGTAAGGAACAAATGTGTAGTTCTCGAAGAATAAACGAGCCTGGCCAATAAGATTGTAGCAGATGGTGGCTATCAGCTGCAACATTACGAGGTTCAAAAGAATCGATTACCATTCGATACGTTTTAACCGTTCAGATCTATTTCACAGATAATATTTTATATAATTCAATACGATATAATCATTGATCACATAGTTATGATCAAATAACATATACATATATATAATTTTTTATTATTTATACGAAAATTATTGGGCAAGATATTTGATTTAAATTTGATTTTTGATAAATCATTCGTATCGATAGAATATTATTTGAAAAATAAAACAATTATTACAAGTAAGGTATATAATATCTTTTTTCTTGTCAATATGATATAAACAATTAAAAAAAAATAAAAATATATATATTTACAGGATATTCTATAACTGGTGAGATAAAATCGAGCAAGTGAGTGTGATTCTATATGAAAAAAATTAAATAAAAACTAAACAATTTAAAATAATACTTCGAACTTCTTTGTTTCTTTTTATAAAAGTGTTAGATACAATATCGTACGTAGAATGTTAGAGAAGTATTCAACATCTTTAAGAAAACCAGTGATTGGTTGACACTCTATGCACAAATCTACTACTCAGTGTGCTTACCGTTAAACCTTGATAAAGGTCTCAAGAGAAATCGCACATTTTTGCATAATAAAAGTCGATCGAGTCGGCTCATAAAATGCGTTAAGTAAATACGATTCCATGAACGTTTATCTTCGGGTCGGTCACGAGTGAATTTATTCACGGGATGGTTCGATGTGAGAATTCGCTGTGGTATATTTTTTTTAACGAGTTTTGCTGAAAGATAGAAAGTATGAATAAAAAAAGAGAGAACGAGAGAGAAAGAGAAAGATCGATAACGATCTCGCTATCGGACATACGTACGAGCCGATTCTCGATCGCTACTCTTCCTTATAGTCATCGTTTCACACAGCTTCTTCGTAAATCCGTACTCCTCGTACCGTTAATTCCGATATAAGAATTTAAGGAATTTCACCGATCGTTTCTTTTGTATTCTTTTTGTTTTCTTTCTTTTTATATACATCGAAAGTACGAGTATAATTATTTCTTATTAATCGTAAAAACATTTATATCACTTAATTTGAGCTCACTTAATAATTTATACCTAAATTATTTTTATGTGAAAATATTACCTCTACCAGATAGTTCTGTCTGATTTTGGATCGCCGATTAAACATGTGCTTACGTGTAGAAAATTGTTGTCATAGAACCGGACAGAACTTTCCGGTAGATCTAATAGAAACCGAATTATTAATCGAGATAATAATTAATTCGAAATAATTGAAAATAGAAACTTTTTAATGTGCATTTCTTACGTTAAAAATAAAAGTATAATTATATTTCAAAATTCTTTAAAATATATGTATACAAAATTACTTTCTTCGTAAGCAATGAGATTAAACAACGATAGTGGATTTGAAAATCAATTTAAAATAAGAACAATTAATCAAAGTTTACCCTCCACCCTTTTTAGTATTATATATTTAGAATAAATGATCTCTTAGAAAGATCAAGACGAAAGTACTAATTTATTCAGTCGGTTGATTTCGTGGTTAAATTGCGTTAAATAAGGATGCGGGTTTAAGGGTATTTTCTAGTTGGAAGAGGAAGAGTAAGGAAGAGGAATATCGCATATATTTCACTGAGCAAGGTGAAGTTCCTTAGTTAGTTTTTCCTTTTATCTTTATTTTTTTTCGTCCGAGGTGCTGCTGCTGCTGCTGCTGAGTCTGTAGAAGATCCCATGGATCTGACATAAGATGGATATCGTATTTCCTATAATGCATGGCCGGCAGTATCGTGAATTCTGCACACCTCTACAAGTCGTGCACGAATAAGCCTTTTCGCATAGGTTATCATCGAAAAACATAAAAGGAATAATACTTAAAGATTCAAAGAAATTTCTTGTATCTTTTCTCTTTCGTTGTTGTTTCTATTTTATTTTTATTTTTTTTTCATGGTATCATTTATTTGGGATAACAGGTGGCAGTGTACATAAAATAAACTCACCTATAACGGGATTAATTCGTTTCACGTTGAATGGAAAATCGTGTTAAACGTGAAACAATACGACAACGATGAAAAAAAAAAAGAAAAAAGGAAGGAATTCAATGATACCGTATTATATCACGGTGGATTGTAACAATTTTCTCATCGGTACATGTTTTATCGTAAACCGAGATTCGTAAAATAATTCTCGATGCAAATAACGCAAAATAGCAAATATTTTCATTACAAGTTTTTAATGCATTTTATTTCGAATGTTATTTGTGGATTGAAACGAACAACGAAAAACAAATTTATTTTATTTCATTTCTCTTGATTTTATTTTTCCCCTCGTAAAAAAAAAAGAAAAAGAAATCTTCTCTCTTCGTAAAAAAAGACAAAAACAAATATTCAAGGAAAATAATAACGTTAAAAAGGGTTAAAATAAAATCTAACGTTTCGAGTAGAGTCTCGTACATTTGCATAGATTTCCCTCTTCGACTGGGAAAACTTTGGTCCAATGTAAACATTCGGGCATCTCCCTGTCTACCGCAACAGAAACAAGCTTCGTTCCGTTCTGTTCGGTTTCGTTCGTGTGCCGTCTGGATCGATGAATGAGTAAGTTCCTCGTTCATGTATAGAGAGAAAATAGAAAAGGAGAGACAGAGAGAGAGAGAGAAAGGTAGGGAGAGAGAAAGAAAGAGGAAAAGGTAGAAGGAGAGTCAGTTGTCCGCAAAGCTTGGAAATTCGTCCTGGACAAGCGCCAGACGGATTTAACTCATGCAAATTCATGCGACGTGCGCGTGTGCTTATGAGAAAGGAAAGAAAAAAGGAAAAAAAAAGGCTTATGCAGTAGAGGGAATGATAGAGAAAAACAAACAAGAAAAAATACCGAGAAGAAAAAAAGAGAAAACGAAGGAGAAAGAAAAATAATTTAAAAAAAAACAAATAGAAGGAAAAGTATATGAAGAAAAAAAGAGAGGAGAAAGAAAGTCGCATTATTCGCACCGATAGTCAAGATTGTACGAGTCGTTGAGCTTTCCAAGGGGAGGAGAGGAAACTGAAAAG
Organism: Mischocyttarus mexicanus; assembly: GCA_023678845.1. Classification (NCBI taxonomy): domain Eukaryota; kingdom Metazoa; phylum Arthropoda; class Insecta; order Hymenoptera; family Vespidae; genus Mischocyttarus; species Mischocyttarus mexicanus. The sequence continues at coordinate 4,559,802 of JACGTP010000001.1, forward strand.
AGAAAAACGAGAGAAAAAAAGAGAAGGGGAGAGAGGGCATATATGAAACTCGAAGAGGAAAACGAGTAGGTCCGTGATTTCAATTTTAAATTCGACTCGATGAGGAAGAAGAAGAGGTGGTGGTGGTGGTGGTGGTGGTGGAGTAGGGAGAAAACGAACGTTTCAAAAGTTCGAACGGCCATTGTGAACCAAGCTCATACGTATGTGCATGCCTATCGGGGAGGAGGGGGGCCCGACTGACTGTTCATGGAGAGAAACCTCTTCGTGGTGGTTCTTCGAGGTATTACCTCTGGAATCCAGCCACGAATCGGGAGGAATCGGAATGCAACGAGCACTGGGAAACGACGTTGCTCGCTCGGAAAATCGCATCCATGTATCGGTGAAAACTCCTATCTTTCTCTCCCTCTCTCTCCCGAATTGTTGTGTATCCTTTGGGACACCCTAATGAAACCAATGTGGTTGTATATATATGTGTGTGTGTATGTGTGTGTATATACACCGGGTGAGGCATTTAAAACTATCCAGCTGAATAATTTGATTGCTGTTAAATGATAGAGAAAAATATACTAAACTGAAAGTTAACTTCGTTTTTTCGCTATTGATTGGTATTTTTATTTTTTTTTTAAATGTATCATTCTATTTAAAAAAGTAGAGTTGACCTTTATGTATACTCTACGTGTCTTCCTAGAAAAAATAAAATACTAATAATATGAAATAATGCAATTTTCGAAATAAAATAAAAGTTTAGTCTAAACAAATTTAGGTTCTTTCGCCAATAGAGCAATTGAGTTATTCTTGTGGCCTGTTTTAAATGACTCACCCGGAATATATTTATATATATAGACAGAGAAATCTCGTTGAACGCGATTAAACTTCTGAAGAAAATAGATATTTATATATATAAGAGAGTAGTTCAATTTAATATCGATAGTTAGAAGAAAAAATATATTTTAGGTTCAATTGGATCGAACTTTGGCGAATTTAAAACTTCTTCTATTTCTCGATAAAAAAAAATGAAAAAAAATCGAAAAGTTTAATTTTAACGAACTTACTAATCTGGGTAATAATAGAGCAAACATTTTTCAACTATAATCTCATATTAAAAGATAAGTTTTATAGAAGAAGAAGAAGAAGAAGAAGAAGAATAAGAAGTTTTATCGAACATTTTATCTGTGATCATTTTTCAGATAAATCGTATTTTTTCTTTTTTTTCTTTTCATTTTCTTTCGATCTCGTAAGAATGAAAAACTAGATGAGCAAGATTAAAAGTAACATTTCCCTCTTGGATATCTCAATTTCCTTCATCAATATTCTCGTAATCGTTCTTAGCACGCGTACGAAACGATTCATGTGAGAGAATGAACGTAATTACTCGAAAGATTTCTTCCATGGTCGAAGATCAAAACATCCAAAGGATCGGGTATCTTTCTCTTTTTGCCGATCTCTAAGAGGAGGTTCAGAGGAATCAGAACTCGAATTACGTGGAATTAAAGTCGGAACTAATTATCGCGTTGGTATCAGATAGAGACGGGAGAAAAACCTGTTTGCTACTTTACCGTCCTTGCGATATATCGGGAGGAGGGGTAGAAAAAAAGAATATAAGTAAATTAGAAGTTACAAGTGTGGATAAGAATGTTAAAAGTCTTGCCTTAATTTTATTTTTTTCATTAACATTTACAGAAACAATTTCCTTATCGTTCCCAAGATTTTATTTCAATTCAAACCAATTTGGTAATTAAAATTTCTCTATGGTAAAACATAATAATATAATATTTTTTTTTTGTAAATTAACATCAGTCGTGTCTTTATTTTTTTAATTTGGAATAACACAAAAAACAAAAAAGAAGAAAACAAATTTCGCGTAAATTAGTATACTTATAAAAAAAAAAATGTAATTTATGATTTTGTTTATAATATGTTATTTAAAATATATTAAATTTTTTTACGATTAATTTTATAATATATAAATAATTTCAATATATAAATCTAAACCATTGAATAAATTTGTATAATATTTTGACTCCAAAGTCATTACGATAATTATTTGCAAAATGTATCTGTATGCTTTTTATTTCATTCATTCTTTTCAACGTATCTTTAAAACAAGTATTTTCTTTTGTATTTGTCATTGAAGAAACGAGGATATTTTTTTGTTGAATATTTTTTGAAAGAAGAGGATTAATCTTGATTATGTAAATTATACGTTGCGAGTAAGAAAGAGATAAACGAAGAGTATATCTCGAAAAAAAGGAGTACCACCGATTCTTCGATTCATATCGCCCACAATCGCCATGGAATCCAAGAATTGCGAGCCCGAGTCGTGCACGTATTTCGCATTCCACTCGTACGTCTTTGTTCTCTCTCTTTCTCTCTCTTTCTCTCTATTTTCTCTTTTTCTTTATTTATTTCCTTTTTTACCTCTTTCACTCGGTTTCCGTTCGCGTCACTAGACATCGTGTCATCGTAGTAACTTTCTTATTTTTCCTCTCACCCGGTATATTCTATTTATTAAAATTTTTTTATTTCTGTTTATTAAAATCCACTTTGATACATCACACAAATTTTTTCATATTATCTCTCTCTCTCTCTCTCTTTAATTTATTTTTTAAATATCCATTTCACATTCGGTTCGGTTAAATGATAAATCCCGAGTAGTTTTATCTTGATGAGTTCATTTAAAAAAAAATAAAAAAGAAAAAAAATTCTCATCAATGGGAGCCTTTAACCTCGACCAGAGATACTCGTAACGATGATTATTACTTTCAAACTCTTCAATTTTATCGCATTCAATGGATGGTCTATTTAAATTTTATATTCTAAATATACGTATTAAATATAATAAATATATTAAACATAATTCTTTTAGAAATATTTTTTTGCGCTAAAGTATATATTTAATCTCATCACTTCTAAACAAATAGTTCAAAATTGTATTATTAAATATAATTATTCAGTTTAAAATTCCAACACCAATTATTTTACACATTTTCCAATAATTAATCAATAGTATATTATTATATATACATGTATATAAATAGAGGTTGTTGACCTGTGTTACGTAAATTTTCGAGAGAACCTGCCAAGATTAAAAGGTGATTCTCAAGAATTCCGTTTCGAGAGCATCGATGACGCACACATTGGATGAGCTTGTTTCTCGAGCTGGCAAGGTTCGTCGTCAAGAGGATTAATCGCTTGAATTTCGTGCTTAGTGATACGATTGGCTACTGACAAGAATCCGCGACGAACTGGATAACTCATGCTGATCCCACGCACATAATTCTTATTCCTTAAAAAAAAGAAAAAAATAAAAGAAAAAAGAAACACTTTGAAGAAGACCGCAAAGTGTTGTGTCGATAAATCTTGTAACGTGGGTCTATAAAAAACTAATTATAAAACCGAAATATTGGATACACTTATAAATAACGTTATAAAAATTCTAATTTTTTGGGTTATAAATTTTTCCTGTTTATTTTTTTATTCAAATACCCAGAGAAAAAAATTGAAGAAAAAGAATATGATACAAATGGTTGGATATTAAATTACGATATCCTAATGATTTAACAAATGTTTCAGAGACCTATACAAGTGTTAACTATAACTACTGAGAAAACGGTCCATATGTTTTGACACGCCTCGAGAGAGGTCACGCTTCTCTAAATGCCACATTAATCTTGACCCTCTTGAGTAGCCCAAGAGGGTACCTAGTATCCTACCAAAATTTAACTTGACCTAAGGAAACTCCAAAAGGATGAACGAGATATATTACAATATATCGGGTTGGGTAATAAAATTCTACATATATTCTCAGTAGGATGGTTTAAAAATCTAATAATTCTGGTAACGTTATTCGTATCTGACAATACTTGGGTTAACTTTAAAGGAATGATGTATGAGAGTGATTTATACAAAAAATAAATTCTTCGATATTTGTTGCTTCGGTCGAAAATTATAGTCTTTCTGAAAATGAGTGAACGCAAAAAAGAAATTTTATTACAAAAATAGAAAATAGAAAGACTCGGCATAAAGATTAAAATTAATTTCTAAACCATTTGGAAAAATGTTGGATACAAAATATGAAAAATACTTGTTTTCGTTGTTGCATTAAAATACGAAGACAATTTTTTCGTTCCCCCAAACTTGATGTGCATGGTATTCAAATATTTTCAGCTTCTTCCTTTTTTTTAATTTTTGACAAGGGAGTAAACAAAGCACCGAAATGTTTAACGGCGTAACCCGAGATTTCAGGAAGTAAGGGAGACAGGTGGTACAGGTGAGTAAATGAGATTAACTTGCTCGAAGGAGTCTTGAAGGAAGGAAGGAAAGAGATAGATAGAAGAAAGGGAGATGTTACGTCTTGGGAAGGTTGGAAGGCAGGAATACGAAGAACCCGGAGATCCCACGACGATTTATCTTCCTGTGAGGTCAGGATCTCCTTTGGGTTTGCTCGAACATCTCCAATGTCCTCGATTATCTTTCGGCTATTTCTTTGTCCTTTCTCAAATATAAACCGAAAGTTTCAACTTTCAACAGTATAAGTATACCTTCTTGTTTTCTTAGAATTATTAATAACATCAACTATTTTTTCTGAATCATTTTGAAATATCATCTATAATAATCTTTATTCAAAAAATGTTATATCACGTTGCTTAAAAATTTTATGTCTATTTAAAAGTAGATAAAAAAAATATTTAACGTAGATTTATTTTTATTTTATAAAAATAATCTATAAAATTACATTATATTATATAGTTTATATTTACTATATATATTTATAAATATAAATTTATTATATAATATATTTGCTAAAAAAAAATTTATTATAATATATATTTATTTACATTCTACGTATTTACAAATCGGTTTTAATTCTCCAGGAAACTTAATACAATTATCAAGAACGCTATAATATCATAGTAATGCTGTTGGTAATAACAGTATGGTATAATACTTCGCAATGATATCATAGTATAGCATGCATATCGATAGTATTACCGTTTACAATAATCCCGGTAGTAAATGTTTCTATATTGGATATATGCAGGTAATCTAAATAATAATAACCACGTTAATCTTAACACAATGATTATAATACATTTAACAAATACCAAAAAAAAAAAAAAGAATGAGAATAATAAAATTGCATCCGTTCAAGTTATTTAACTTTTAACGAGGTCAAGTTGTTAACGTCTGAAAGGAATAGTTGGAAGTATTATCAATCTACTACGTTAGTTTAAAGAAGTATGAAATCTCGGACTCGTATTACGCAGACTTCCGTTCAATGCCACTATCTCTCTCTCTCTCTCTCTCTCTCTTTCTTACTTGATGTCATGTTTCCAGTGCGTAGGAGTTAACAGAGAAGATGCTAAGAATTTAGACAAGATAGGATTAACTTACGACGATACTACTAGACTACTATATAGTTCGATTTAAAAGTACGATTAAAGGTGTACCGTGTCGTGTCATGGGATGCCATGGGATGCCATGGGATAAGATGGGATAGGATAGGATGGGATGGCATTTTATCGATAATATTCCGGATCTTCTACTACGTGGATGTATCGAAACATCGAAAAAGGGATTCCCCTCCTCTCTCTCTCTCTCTCGGAAAATAGCTTTGAGCTAGTCACGAGCTATTGTAAGGTTTCTTACTTGCTTCCCTTTAGAGAAATTCTCGGATATATGGATCCGGTTCGTGAAAGAGAGCCATCGGTCGGTCGGTTGGTTGGTTGGTCGGTTTTCTTACCTAAGCGATTATGTAAAACGCGTTTCCACGGGTGGCCTCGTCCTAGCTTCGTCCTAGCTTAGCTTCATCGTCCTTTCTTCATTCCGTCCCTTGCACTATCAATTTACTATCGTAACTATCCTACCTTTTTCTTCTCTCTCTCTCTCTCTCTCTCTTTCTTTCGCTTTTTCTCGTCCGTTTTTTCTTTTCTGGATTTTTTTCTTCTCTCTCTCTCTCTCTCTTTTTCTAGACGACCCCATCCTTTTTCCCGACTGCGTTTTATGGCATGAACGTTCATGGAATAGCGTGGGTGCCCCCATCCACCCACCCAGATCCGTTCCTTTCATTCTCTTTATTTTCTCGAACACGCCGAGAAACTTCTACCCATCGACTTATTTGCTTTCGTTTCATTTTTATTTCTTTTTCTATTTTTTTTTCTTTCTTTTTCTTTTTTACCTGAAGAAGTGTCATTTCTAGGTATTATTGCTAGTTGGATATATTTAATATCATGTTTTTTTCTTTCTTTTTTAACTGTTTCATAAGATACAAGTAATAGATTTAAAAAGGGATAAGGTTTTGCTAGAAAATGTTATTAATAACTTTATATTACAAAGAAACCCGTTCTATTCTTTTTTTCTCTTTCTTTCTTTCTTTTTTTTTATTCCTGGTTCTCTTTTACATTCAACTTATTTTCGATTTGAATTTAAAATGAAGTTTGTTTTTTCTACGATCCAGGTAGATGGGTGAACGTGTTGAAAATTAAAACAACAAGCCCGTGTCGCAGAGATCCATGGAAAAGTAATCATTCCTTTTATTTTTCTTCCTCTTCTTCTTCTTTTTCTTCTTTTGTGTTGAAAATAGAGAAAGAGTGGAAAAAGAAAGGTAGAAAAGAAATAAAAAAAAAGGTAGGGTGATCCTATATTCGAGTTACAACCATCAGAAAATACAAAAGGAACGGATATTAGCAGTCGAGAAATCCGAGCCAACTTTTGACTTTTCACGGTAACTGAACGTCGGTCCAATTAGTAGAAGGAAAGAAGAAAAAAAAAAAAAAGGAAAAAAAAAAAGAAGAGAAAAATTCTTCCCTACGGTTGGACGAATTGAGACAATGAAAAGGAAAGCAAGCAGCCAAGAGTCTGAAGCTGCTAGCTGGCTGGTTGCTGCTGCTGCTGCTGCCCAACGAATTCTACTTGTTCAGATTTCAGTTGGTTCAGACCCGTTCTGCCACCAGATTGTTGAGGGAACTTTCACGACTTCTTACTTTTGCCGACAAACGAAAAAAGGGACCGTTCCAAGAAACCGTTCGGATAACACTGCCCGACGTAGTCCTAATACTCGTGTTGCATTACAAAAATAAAAAGAAGAAAAAATATGAGAGAGAAAGGAGAAGAAGAGAAAGAGAGAGAGAGAGAGGGAGAGAGAAAGAAAGAGAAGATGAAAACCCTTAATAACGAAGGGGACCATTGTTCCCGCGAAATGTTCGCACGTGTGGAATAATAGGAGCATGTTTTGGAGTGAGGTGTTAGTCCCTTTTCTTCATCCGTGTGTGCAAAGAGACTAGCCGCAAGAGGGACGATTATACAGCACGTACATACCTCTTCTTTTCATCATACCTTACTATACCAAACAACAAGCCATGCCTGAGCTTTTTCCTCAACCTACCACCACTACTTGTAAACCATCTAAGGGATCATCTCTCGTTTGCTTCAACACCTGCGTTCACGGAAATTCTATTCAGATCTGTATCAACTTTTCCCATCTTTTCTTTTGCCAACGTTATTTGCACTTTAACGTTCTGACGTTGACTCAGAATACTTGTTTCGTAATTTTTTTAAGCCAACAGATAAAAATCAACGTAAATTTACAGATAATGTTAAACATTAACACGTTCCGTGTCAAACCATTTTTATCTGATTTATCGTTCAGGTCATTTGATATTTTGATTAAAAGATTTTTATATTATTGCACAATATTTCATTACATCATCAATCCATAAGTAATTATCTCTTTAGTTATCATTTTCAATTTGTCGTAAACATATGTTTTCAGAGCGTTAAATAAATATTTCTGCGTGTACCACCGGTGATACACGTAGCATGGAACCTGTTTAATGCTTTTCAGTGTATTGTTACTTAAAATTTCAAGACATATATGTCATCGAGTTTGTTCCCATGTAGAGTTTTTTAATTTTTAAGCAACCATTTCTATGAAAAAAAAAATCTTGAATAAGATTAAGCTGAAACATCTTTAATGGTACCACATGCTCCCAAAACGACAAAAAAAAAACGACGATTAAAAGACACGACTCACTTCCGTCGACTGTCTCGAATTAATTTCATCCCGCGTTTCTTCAAATTCTTCGTTCCTCGCATATAACAAAACGTCGCGTGAATCCTTCGTCATTTGATTTAATCCATTTGACAGAGACGATAAAGAATCTTTCCTTTTTCTACGTTAGTGCTACCGTTCGTTCAAGGATTTCACGATCGTGTCTCGTAAAATACATTCTTAAGAATTTTCATTCACAATGGTTGTTGTATTTTCCATGGGGTATCATTCAAAAGTCGAATATGAAAATAAAAGTAAAAGTAAAAAAAAAGAAGAAAAAAAAACCATTCCCACGTACGAAGGAGTTTGGTAAACAGGAAGCGATGACAAGGGAAGTGTACGTGAGATCCTGTGAGAATAAATTTCTTTCCTTCTTTTTCTTTTAATTCCTTAATAGCTTAGGAACGTGATCCAGCTATACTACGACATATTAGTCCAACGTTCGAAAAAAACATTCGATATACGGGTAATACACGTATGCGCGTTTAGCATTTAACGATTTATATTTGTATTTACCATAAAAAAAAAAGAAAAGAAAAAATACCAATAATATACACGATCCATAATTTAAAAGCTCTTAGGATGTTTAAACCATCAATAATAAACTACACGAGGGAGACACGTAGAGGCACTTACGTCTCAATAATATAAAACGTTTATCGAATAAAACCGGTTGAACAGATTTTTCGTTTACTTATTACCTTTCGTTGGGTGGAGGAGAAAGTGGGGAAGGAGGAAAGGGGGTGTATCGTGGATGAGCCGCCCCTGCAGAGAAAACCTTGGAATCTTTCTATGTGTTATTCTATCAAAGGTCGTGAGTATTCAAGGGCATCAAGCTAACAAATATAAGAGGGAGAAAGGATGAAAGACTGAAAAAATAGAGGGAAAGATATCGTAGATGGAAGTTAAACGTGCCCGACCTGCTCTAATGCGTTTTACTATAGTTGATCTAACGTTTGTATAATATCGGCTATCTATTTCATTTTATTACTTGTTTTATATCTTTCTTTCTTTCTTTCTTTATTTCTTTATTTATTTCTTCCTTCCTTCCTTTCTTCTATTTATCTATCTAGATAAATATCTATCTCTCTCTTTTACCTTTATTTTTCCTCGAATTTCTTGACTCTTTTAGTACGACACTAACCGATTCGAATCTCTCGAATCATGCTTTCCTTACCTCTTCTCGGTATTTAACGAGACCACAATTTCTATCGAACCCCGATCAAACTCTACGACGAATATATTTAACTAGAAAAGAAAGAGAAAGAGATAGAGAAAATAGTAGTAGAAAGTACTATAATAGTATTAAACGACATTCACTTGCGATCTTGACTTCTTGAGGGAATTTATAAGTCGACGATTTATGTTGACATATTTACACGTTTGTTCATTTTACTTTGTAAGCTGAATTTATAGTATATAACGCGGAAGTCGATATGTTGGGATCTCATTGGAAAGTGGATTATTTGAAAATAATCTACTTCAGTTAAATGATACGATTCACTATAATACCGAATAACTATTGTTTATTCTTCCTGTAGAATATAATTCGATGTTAAGATATAATAGTCGTAAAGATTCATATTTTTTTCAATATTTCTATTGTTTAAAGTATTCTACAATGTCGTTGTTGAAAAATAAAAAACATAAATTTATTCAGTAAAAAATTGTGATGCTGGAAAACCAATTTTATTGCTAATACGATTTTAATCCTATAAAAAATTTCAAATAAATAATAAGATATATATAATAAATAATATATAATTATAAATAAATGATAAATAAAAAAAATTGTTATTATATTATTCTTTAAATCTTTATTTTAGTTTATCTACATAAATATGTACGTCCGATATGCGTGTCAGCGTGTTATCAAGTAGAAGATGACTTGGGCTCATCGCACGAGCATGTAATTTCCGACGAGCAAATATTTGTACGTTGTTATGCCCCAAGAGAACATTCCTCCTTGGGGGCACCCCACGACGTTTGTTTTATTTCAATGACCCTTCAAGGGTGATTGGACACGACACTTTTACTCGTACTACGAACCCATCGTGATTTTAAACGCTCGACGAGCTCGACTAAATGATTCTCATTTCTTTTCTTTCTATATTTAACCCTTCTATTTTTATTATCCAAATATAAATACTTATTCGTATTTTCCTTTGTGTGTTTAAAAATTCAGCGACTCTCGGCGAAAAATATTCGCCGATATAAATCATTTCGAATTCGTCTTTATCGAAATAAAAACTCACAGAGTGTACGAGAGAATTAATGCGATAGAAAAAAAAGAGAACTAATTTTTGAAGACATTAAATTGTATATATAAAAAAAACTTTATGAAAATTTTATACGAAAATATATTCGAAGTACTATGTTATTTCTGATGATAAAAATCATAACAAAAGAATTGTAAAACATTTCCTCTACTATTTTTTTTTTAAATTCTTTCTTCTTTTATTATAATTTCTCGCATGCATTCGTGGAATTGTAATAAATGCGATTGTGTAAAAAGAAAAAAGAAAAAAAAATAAGAACGAAAAAATGGTTCAAATTTAAGAGTAGTACCCGAAAGAAATTTATCACGGTAGAATAAATTGTTGGCACATTTATAAAAGAAACGTAATCACTATTTGTCTTCGGGTGGGGAATATAATTTAAAAAAAAAATATATATATCTCAACGACTTGGTATTCATCTCATTTCGACCGATTTTTCTCGAATAAAAGTTTATTTCTTGGCAACGGTAGAAATGAGTGAAATACTTGGACGAATTTTCTTTTTAATCAGAATCTCTCGTATGAAAACAAAAAAAAAAGAAAATAGGGACGACGATAACGGAGACGAGTTGTGATAATCACCACCGAGAAAGAAGACAAGTTCAGAAACGGTTGGTCGAACGAATGAGCATAAAGCTGCTACTGTCGGTGGAGTCCTGAAAAGTTGGGCCAGTACTTCCGCGAACGTTCCGGCAATTAAACCGATTCGAAAATTACACCCACCCACACTCAGTGAATATTGGTCGCGTTTGCCTGAACAACGAGGCCGATTTTGATCATTCGTTTATCCAACTTCCAACTTAATTCTATAACACAATGTATGTATGTGTAAAAATAAAAAGCTTTTGATAGTACGATGATAGGAACCCTGACGATTTTACTTTTCCTCCTTTTTTTCATGTACATATTTTTCAAAACGTATTGAAAAATAAATACAAGAGAGAAAGAGAGAGAGAGAAAAAGAGAGAGAGAGAGAGAGAGAGAGAGAGAAAGAGAGAGAGAGAAAGAGAGACAGAATATGGATGATAAAAAGAAAAGTTAAAACATAGAGGGACATTGTTGATAATACGAAACACAAAGAAGGGGTGATGCTCGAAAGGTACGTGACATGTGGATAATAACGAATGGTCGGGAAAAGGAAAGCGAAGGAGTGAAAAAAGAGGAATAGAAAGAGGAATAGAAAGAGAAGAGAATGAAGGACGAAAAAAGGAAAAATGGAGGTGGAGGAGTTTCGCCAGTACTCGGATATTAGTCGTCTAGCCAGCCTCGAGGGGGTTGTCGCGCATCGAAAAATAACGCCTAGAAATAACGATGATGCTGCCCCAGGCACGTTTCTAGCGAAGAAAGGAGGCGTGTAATTCGGCCCTGGATTATTTTCCTTTCTTTTTTTTCAAAACATTCTCTTTCGAAGAAAATTTTTATAGATCCTTTTGTTTTTCTTCCTTTAACTCGTTTGGATAAAATTGCTTCTTTGTAGAATACAATTATAGGTTAATATTAATTAAAAATATATCATCTGTGTTATAATCGAAACAGTGAACATTAATATTTATAGCATATTCTTATTAAATTAATGTTGTTTTTGTTTACATAAATCCATATTGAATTGTAGGGATAAAACAATTGACAATTTTGTTGAGATAAATATTTGAAAAAGTGATGTTTTTTTTTATACAATAAACAGATTCCATTGCAATTCATTATTGTCACGTATCGAGAACGAATTGGGGGTGAAGGGAAAGCCAAAAATTGTGTATTTCATTTTATTCGACATTAAGCACAATCTTTCTCACGTGCTAAGCAACATTACCAGATATTAACTATTGAATTATAGGTTGCAAGTATACTAGAAGGATCCTAGCAGCAATGTTGGGTATAAACGTTTTACCTCATTCCTCGCGGTTCGTTTCCATATTCATTAACGATACGTACTTGAATAAAGAGTATAATCATGCGGTTGGAAACGCTAGGAAATCTTATTATTCCTGACTCGTGTTGAAATACGCCCGGTGTTCCACATATCGTTCGGTATTCTAAAGGACGTGAAATGTTCCGAGAGTTCACCATCAGTCGACAGGATATGGGCCAACGATCACATATCCTACACATACATTTAACGCGCGTGTCCACACACTTCTCCTCTCCCTTTCCACCCACCCCCACAGCCAATGGCTTGTCCGCAATAATGCTTGCTCATTTTCAGAATCAACGGAATTACGTAGGATTTTCGAAACTCGTAGTTACGCTCGTTTAAATATGAATATACTCAAATTCTTGTTAATAACGCTTGAATTTTCAATAAATAATATCCCGATTACACACACACGCACACACACAAGTTCATGAAAAAAAAATGGAAATGAAATAAATTGTAAGGGGAGTCCGTTTTATAAATGGTTTCAATAACACACCAGTTTTAATCTACGAAGCTTATGGGTACACATCCTGTATAGTTGTAGATGAAAATTATTCGAGTAATAAATTTCACTTTACCCAAATAACACCTTTTGTTCTTGGTCAGCCCACATCCGAGTTGATTCTATAATCTTGATTTTCGTGGGAATACGATTGGTCCGCCCTATAAGTCAGCACGCGACCATTACGTACCGTTTGATCCTTCGACTCGATTGCACGGCCCATGTCGAAGCTAATGGTCCAAACAGGAAACCTAAGAGTACTTATGCATTTATCCGGACGATCGAATTCCGTTCTCCTTTCCGACTTTACGCGAAGCCGCTAGCAACTTTCACGGCAGATTCCCCCTATATTTCTTTTTTTGCTTTTTTTTTTTTTCATTCGTTCATCATTCGTTTTTCTTTTTTCATTTTATATTTATTTATTTATTTATGATATTTCATACAAGTACTCTACTCTCTTAACGATTAACGTGATTTTTCATTACGGTTAAACGTTCTAATTCTATCACAGCATTAATACTTTTTAGCCTATTCGATAGGAAAATTCTAATCGATCTATAAATCGTAAGTGGTTTAAAAGCATCTAGTAATTCTAGCGGCTATGTTTTCTTTTTTGTTTCTTTTTTTTCTTTTTCCATGCTTTTAAAGATACTATACAAAACCATAAGAGTTTTATCTATGCTTTAAAGCTAAAAGATCGACGATTTCTTGAGTGGCCTAAGTGCCTAGCCAAATTATAAATTTACGTTAGGTCAATCTTTAAATTGAAACTTCTTCTTTATGTATATTTTTCGTAACAATTTTAACCAAGTTAGTTATAAGGGTAAGCACTTTTAAAAGTTTCCGTAACTAAATTGTGTTAGTCAAAATGTAGCCTAAGTAAGAACCAACGAGTATTCTCGTTAAATACAATTAACCGGTTAAAAATATGAAATTCAAAATCTATTTTGATTTTTTGGTTTATATAATACTCTTTGGAAAGGACATATTTTACATTGGAAATAAAAGATACGTCGATAAAAAATGATTTAAAATTTTTAATATGAAATTCTCTGTAAACTAACGAAGAGAGAAATTTTCAAAAAAAAAAAACGGGAAAAAAGTTTCGTACGAAACGGACGTTGCTCATAATTCAGAGAAAGAAAGTACCGGACGTTTTCTAGTATGTATGGTGCGAGTATGGTGCGAGTATGGTGGCGCGAGCATGCTACCCATCGTACCCCCATGCAAACTCCTATCTGATCGATTTAACTAAACGCCTTCACTATATCACCCTTAACTGATCTTCACCTTTCACCCTTTTATATACGGTAGACCGCGTTCCTAGTCTTCCTTGGTTATCGTGGCTCTTTAACGCGTCCCTTACTCTTCGAGTTTGTTTCCATACACACGATTAGACTAACTAATTTTTTTTTTCTTTTTGATATTCATATTTTTAATATTATATTTTTAAATTACTTCAAAAGATTATATATCGTCGTTATTATTTTTTCTTTCTTATAAATTTGCTTTTACAATTCGTCCGGAATAAATGATACGAAAAATGATTATCTTCGATTTAATTTCATTTCACTATCTTTGGTTTTTTTCGATTGGCTCGTGGGCCAAGTGTGAAAGCCTAGGAGAGGTGTGAGACTACTTAAAAGTTACACATACAAAAAAAACTTATCCTTTTTATGTTAATATTTCCGAACACTAAGTTTTTAAAATTTTTTAATCGAAATATTCGATATCGCGAAATACTACGATTAACTCAAAGCATAAAGGATAAATATTATATAAGTATAAACACAAATTATATTCTTTCCCGTATCGTTGAACGACAACAATGACAACAACAACGACGACGACTACTACGACGAGGAATCAGGTAAATTCTTGAATTTAGATAAAGGTGAGTGAACGTAAGAAATTCTTAGCACGAAATAATGCTTTTCCGATATCCCAAAGGCCATTGTGCGAACCTCCTCGAATTATCATATTACATGCATGTTAGCGCGTTTGAGTTCTCGTATTGGTGCATCAGGAGAAGAGGATTTGTTTATTTCTGAATTCATTCTCTCTTATATTATACGTAGTAGTATATCGTGATTCTTCCATAGTATTTTAAACGACCAGAGGAGATATTCCTATAGACATATTTAAATATTATTTTCTAAGAAGATCTTTTGATGCTGAACAGTAATGTTGGTAGTGTGAATGATCTATCGATCATTCGAAACAATGAACAACGATTGGAATATTTGTCTATCATTGGAAATTCAACAAAAATTTCGCGTTTCCCTTTTTAAGAATAGAAAAGGTTTCGAATACTTCTCCGTGAAATCTTTTCAAGATTCTTTTACTTGAGAAATGTCAATCGATGATCTTGGAATATTTATCTTAGAATATATCTATATTTCTCGTAATATTATCCTTTATCGAAAAAAGGTTCCACTTTACTGTCTATTCATCTAAATAGACAGTTATGTTTTATGGAATATCCAAAAAGAACTGTGAAATTTACGATGATATTTTACGGGGAAAGTTATTTCAATGCTACCGCGTATACGATTTACAAAAAAAAAAAAGAAAAAAAATAAGAATTATCTTTCAGTAGTTTTTTTAGTATTCATTCTATGCCAAGTAGTAGAAGAACAATTGAACAATTCATCTTCGGAAGAGATTTAGAAGAGGATGAACTAAGCGAATATCGATGACGTTATTGTGACATATGCGATGTATCTACGTGTACGTTTGTAATACGTGTATATGTAGTATTTTCAACATATGTAAATGTATGACCGGTTGCACGGTTTATTACTAACGATTATCGCTATGCTAATAATACGTATACCTACTCTCTTCTTAAGGACGAGTATTCGAGTTAGAAAACTGCAAAAGAGTTGTATAGAACAAGAAGCAGAGTCCTAATTGAAGAACTTTTAATTGCTCCCAGTAATTAAGAAAACCTTAAGATCTTCTTCCTTCTTTTTCAACATCGACATAGTTCTCTCGAATTTTCTTCCTCGATAATACACGTCTCCCTAAACATTAATTTTCTTTTTTCCTTTCCTTTTTTAATCCGAGTTTCTTCATACTTTCTTCATACTTTCTTTCATTACATCTCCTCTCTCCCACGATGTTTATTATTTTATACCAGGTGTAAAAATATGAAACCGAAATTTTTTTGGTAACAATTACGAGTCTGTTGTTTGAAAATGATACAAAATATTGTATTCGAAATAATCTTCATTGCTATTTATACATTTTTCCGATCTCTCGCAGAGAGATGCCATTTTGCCAGCACAAAACTCCACGTGTTTAAGGTTGTAGAAAAATATACTGGTGTAAGGAACTTGGGAGTTGTTGTGTGTTGAAAATCTTTCTCAGTTGTTAGAGGAAGTCCTTAGAAGTGATCCCCAAGTATAGGAAAATTTCAATTTCGTACTTCTACACCTGATAATAAAAAGTTGAAAGTTTTTTTGTGCTTCCATCTTCCCCTCTCTTTCGTTTTTAACTAAATCGTATTTCGAATTGAATTGTAAGATTAAACTAAAAGTTGTGTGAAAAATAATTTATGATCTAGAAATATACTTGAGAGACATTATCTTAGCGATACACAAAGGAAAATCTTTTTACGGTTAGCTCGGTGTGTAGACAATGATTGGCAAACGTCGAGAGGATGTTATTCGTGGTGCCAGACGAAAAACGAAAGACGTTATTTTTATCACCGTCTCACTGGAACGACACGCACACTCACCACCATTTTCTGAAAGCAAAAACTGACTTGTTCGTCTCCAACCGACGTGGAGGAGACGTAGGCGTTACTGAGCTTGCCAAAAATAAGCCAAGAATTAACTTATCGGGGTAATTGACACTGACTTCTTTTTTAATCTCATTTTAATTTTAATCTATTTATAAAAAATATTAAAGACTATATATATATGAATATATCTATTTTCGATCGACCATTAGAAAGTTTCAACATTCCTTCTTGTTTTTGTTTGATTATGTTCTTTCCATACCAAAGTAACACGAACATGGATGAATGAATATTCCCACTCGTAGCTTCTCGGATTAGAAACGATCGTTTAACACGAAGTTAGTTTGAATATTGACCAAAACGTTAGAAGAAGTTGTCACACCATTCCTCGTTGAATTCACACGTTGCGTTACCGAACTGTTTGCTTTAAACTTTGCTCAATAACTTCTACCGTTTGTTCTTCTCATACCAACTTCTTTGATTCTTTCCTTACACCTCGTATACTTTAGTCACACTGCGTAAGTTTATTCTTACACGGTGTTACTTTTCTTACTCGCTTGCTTGCTTACTTACTTTCTTTATTTATTTATTTCTTTCTTTTTTTCTTCATTTTTTCAGAATGTTTTTTATTTATATTATTTTCAAAAAAATAATTTATGATATTGTAATGACAATAAACCGAGATGTTCGGTATGAAATGTTTCGTAATCTAAACTGAGTAAAGATGTGAATCGTAAGAAAAAAAAAAAGAAAATAATAAACTTTTGAAATAGAATAATCAAGTTTGTTGGATTTATGTCTATATCTTGGAGTAATATTCCATCTTTCAACAAGGATTTGTAGAAAATCTTCTTAAGTTTGATCCCAAGAGGCCAAAGGCGATAGGCCAAAATCGATTGTACGATTAAATCAACGTTATTGATGCTATACTATGCTTCTACGATGTTTCGAGATTATCCTTAGCATTAGGATCAAATTCGGTAAGATAGATTGATACTTTGGCGATTTAAACCTATCAAAAAAAAACCTTTTTTACGTTTTATTAAAATTTCCTTCATTTTCGCAACACAGCATTTAAAGTATTTGTATATTTTAAAAATTATATAAATACATTTATTGATTTTTTTTTTCAATCGAATACACATTTACAAGATTGTCAAGTAATTGTCTTTGAAAATATTATAAAAACCTGATCGTCAAAATAATGTAATTTTGAAGTTTCAAGATAGAGGATCGTTTGAGCAGAAATTTGGAAATTTTTTAAATAAACGATTACATCAGGTATAATAATACTTGATCTTAACCCTTACGTTAACTGCGATCTTGATTATTATCATTCAGCGATAATTCGTTGCCGTTCTCTTTAATGTTATTGGTACGAGTATATCGAAAATCGAGATCGTTCGAGATCGGTAATTCCGTAATTTCCTCTGATTAATTTGTCCGGTGTGGAGCAATCAGAGAGAAAGTACTTACATCTTTCGAGGAAACTATTATCGAAAATGGCATGTTCGTTCTTTCATTCGTTCGTTCATTCGTTCGTTCATTCGTTCGTTCATTCGTTCGATCGAATCGCGGTATCAAACGTTCCGATTTATTTTTATAGTATTGGTTTCCTCTAAGCATTTACGGTAAACAAAAAGAATTTTTTGAACTTCTATACAAGAAATTTAAATTTAATTATCGATAATCTTTTTCTCTTGCATATATTACCTTATATATGGAAAATGTGTATATACACGTGTATGAGTATACTTACATATGCGAACGATGTACACTAACGATAAGTATCGTGCACAGGTGTACCGATAATAGTACGGTTATAATAACAGAGAACGTGTACTCCCATAAGCGAGCCCACGAATGCCGCCGACACGTAGAAGAACAAGTAATCTGTGTTACGGGAAAACAAGTACGATATCGTATCCGCTTGAAAAAAAAAAAAACAAAACAACAACTTCTGCACGAGCACCCCACTTTTCTTTTACAACCTAAAGGACCATTTCATCGAATTTTTCTAATAAAACCTCGATTGAAATCGAATCTCTCGTATTAAATCGATTGCGTCGTTAAAAAAAAAAACCTGTTCAATAAAGGCTACAAATTTTATCTCGAGTTCCAATCGATATTTATATCATCATTTTATTTCAACTAATTATTCGTCAACGTTTTAACGATGATCAACAGAGAAATAACATAATAAACTTGTAAACCACCCTATCAAATATCTCGTCGTTCTTTATCAAATTCAAAATAACAGAGATACGTTCCATAAAACTACGATAAATTATTTTTTTACAATGTGTTAAACACTGAAATGAATAGACCGTATCGGTAGATAAAAGAAACAACCTCAATTATCATTTATTTTATCTTTTATCTATCACCTCTCTCTCCTTCTTTCTTTCTTTCTTTTTCTTTCTTCTATCATGTACCATACTGTTAGTGGGTGGATGTGAACGAATTCACCGGGCCAACTAATTCGTTAATTTATTTTCGCTTTTACGTTGAATAGAAATGAAACTCTTTCTATCTCACTGACAGAAGTATTCCGCAGTAGAGATCGTATTCATTTTCATGGAATATCGTATCACCGGGTTTTAAGCAGGGTTTTAATGAAATCTTTACTGCTACATCAACGCTATGGGTGGTGTATGGGTGTGTTGTAGTATTATTATTTAATTACCGACCACTTGAAACCTCAGTTTTTTTTATACCTTCGTTCGTACGACGATATCTCTACCCTCCTCCTTCCTCACTCCCTCCTACACCCCACTACATATCCACTCCTTCTTGTGTTATTTAAATTACCGCATATGTATACTTATCTATTCATATAATACTTATATTATTCCTACCGCATACAGTTTTTGATCGACCTTAAACGTTTTTATCGTATTTCTGAGATTTAAAATACATCCCGGAATCGTAAATTTTCTTTCTTATTCTTCTTTTCTTCTTCTTCTTCTTCTTGAGAGTTCGTTATCATTCGACAGGATCAATCCCTTCGACTAAACTTTCATCGTCCATTTCCCGTCCTTCGAAGTTTTTTGTTAAAACGGTCTGTTCGAATGTATGTACTTTTATATATATGTACATTTGTAAATTTAATTTTTAGCGATATTTCTCGTATGTTTTATTAAAATGGTCAGTTTTTGTAATCGTATGTATATATGTACGTATATATGTGGACATTGATTAAATACTTTCGTATCGAATGAAATACAAAATTTCGAATACATTTGAGTATTGTTAAAACAGTTGCCGTGAGATTTGATACTTTTTTGCCATTACCATAAATGCTTTATCATAGTTTTACAATCGCGATAGTAAAGAACGATTTAACGATGATAATAATAAGCAAGTTAAATGTTACTTATGATTATTATTTTAATTGGTTTGAACCATATTTTTTCCAAATCGTTGAACGAATAAATCAATGAATGAACCAACGAACAAATCAACGTTTGTGAAAGATACACGAACATGTATAAAATGTATAAAAGTTAAGAAAGAGAGAGAGACAGAGAGAAAAGAAAAATCACGGTATGGGATTAATAAATTTGATCTAAGGTGGACCACCATGGCGCCACTTCGTCATCTTTCCGAAAGATTTCTTATCTCCTTGAAGATTTTTATGGGCATTCCAAGTTGAAAGGAACTTTGGGCTAATAACAAACCTTCTTTACCCTTTCTTGATCCTTTTACTAAGGTCTCCTCTAAATCTTTCCACTTTCCCTCTTTTTTATTTTCCGTTATCTGTTCTTTCTTCTTCTTCTTCTTCTTCCTCCTCCTCCTATTTCTTTTTCTTTCTCCCTTCTTTACTCGCTCACTAGCTCGTTCCCACATGTGTGCTTTATTAGAGAAACGATGATTCTTTCCAATCCCTGTTTCATCTTCCTCATTCGTCTCTCCGCACGAATCTTTATAATTCTTTACGAGAATAACGGAACGAGAAAAATAAAAAGGGCTTCTTCGGTTAATTTGAAACCGTGAAAACTAACCACCGTTGAAACATCCATTAACATTAAATAAACATTCTGTTGAATTTTTTTTATCTACTATTTATTATCTAACAAACAGGACGAGTTTGTTTCTTTATTAGTTTTTTTTTATTTCCTAGGAATTTGGATATAATCTAAATTAGGATGAAGCTGGGGTTATATTAACTGTCTAACACTTAATTATTATCTGTCAAGACGAATCTCGTTCTTTGTATTATTTCTTTTATCTTTTCTCTCGTCATAAATTAATTTAGAGCAAAAGAAAAAAAAAACAAATAAGGAAAAGAAATGTATACAAAGTTATATCAGTCGGAATACTTAAAAGTCAGCTTATTAAAAGATCCAGAAGTACTATTTCGAAATGATCTCGATTTGGTTAGATAAAATCGTATAAAAAGCGTTACGCGTTCGTCGAGTGTTCGAATAAATAAAAAAGAAAAGAAAAAAAACAAACCAAGAGTAATAAAAGTCAATTGCAAAGAAGCCATAACGCGAAGCCATGTGTTTTGAATCGAACGATAATAAGTAATACAAAATGAAATGGAATAACTTGAGAATCTTTTTCGAGGGTTCTTCTTCTTCTTCTTCTTCTTCTTCTCGTCGAAGGTGAAACGAGTTTGAACCGAGTCACGATTTTCCGACAAGCCTAATCGTATCGAGCGATCATTATCTAACACGACATTAGAAATAATAAGAGATAGAGACTTATGAAAAAAAGTTTAAAAAAAAAAAAATGATCTTGGCGAAAGGTTCTTACCTTGACGAGCAGGTGTACCGGCTGGCTGACGCTCAGTGGCTTGCCCCTTCTGGGTTTGCCTCCTGCGCCACCCAAACACTTTATCCACGGCATTCCTCGACTATTTTCTCGATCCTTTTTTTTTCTATTAGAGTTGTTATCCTCCTTTTTGATTTCGCGAGGCTCCCTGTTGCCAGCCTTTGCCTGGCTCCTCGATCTTTCCTCCCTCTTAACTCTTTCCTTCGTATCCTCCAGCCTGTCTGATTTCTTTTTATCACTTTTTCACAGATATATCCTTCTTCTTCTTCTTCTTCTTCTTCTTCTTTTTTCTTAAAATTTGTCTCTCCTTTAAATTCTTTTATTACTTTTTTAGGGTTTTACAAGTTTCCCAATTTTCACATCGTTCTCGTTTAATTTCTGCATTTCTGTTATTTTTCTCTAAAAGAAATAATTCTTTATGATATTTCCTATTTATTAATTTTGTTGTATTATCTTTTCTTCCTTTCCAAATAGGAAATATATATCTTTATTTTTATTTTCTTCTTTTACCGGTAGAGAAGCTAGTAAATCTCGACTATCTCGACCCTTTTTTCAGTCTTCGTGACTAAAGGTATTAATTCCTCTCGTCAACGAGTTTACACAACCGAGAAACACGTATCTTCCTCTTTCTCTTTCTCCTCCTCTTCCACCACCTCCTCCTCCTTCTCTTCTTCTTCTTCTTCTCGTTAGGATGCAACACCGACACACATGCACGGGGAGGAAATTCATGAATGAACGTTACGAACGGACGTTAATTTTTTTATTCGATACGACGATTATAAGTTATCGTTGATGTCACGCTGCTATTAACAACTGTCATCGTTGAACTGTTTGTGTTATCAACTTCCGCCTTTGACGTAATACTGGCGTTGACCGTGAATCCTAGTTTCAGTTTCATAAAATAAAAGGAGACCGCGAATGGTTCGATCGTAACTAGAAAAAAGGAGTGTCTATCGATCACGCACAACTCCACCAAGGACAGATCTAAACGATCGATCGATCGATGAAAGATAGAAAGAAAGAAAACGATAGAGACTGAGAGAGAGAGAGAGAGAGAGAAGATAGAAACTTCGTTCCAAACGATCGATCGTTGCTCCTTTTCGATGATGATGATGATGATGGTGTTCCTGTTGTTGTTGTTGTTGTTGTTGTTGTTGATGACGACGATATTAATCAAATCGAAGAAAAAATTGTAATAATAAAAAAAATAGAAAAATAAGAAGATTATAATACAAAACTATGATAGGAAAGAAGCAATGACAGTTCGTTTATTCGATTTTTCCGACCTCGTGTAAGGCCGTCGAGGGAACACCAGCTACGTCCTCGCGCGCGTGCGGTTCTCGCAAGACTGCCGCCTATCGAGTTCCCTATCGTTGGCTTTATACGAGCGTTGACAGTCGCGTCAATCCGACGATGTTCCTCCTACGAGTTTCAATTCAAATATATTAAAAAGTAGAGAGAGAGAAAAAAAAAATAATATAATGCGATATTAAATTAACGACAAATACAAGTAACGCGTTTTAGATGATTTTTTGACCAATTGTATTAATCTTATCCCCACTATTTTATCCTCGATTTATTCAATTTTCCTTTCTTTTTATTTTTCTATTTTTTTTTTTTTGACAGCAACTAACACATTTTCGTTAACGTCATTATGGACATGTGCATCGAATTCGTTTCAATTTTTCTCTCTCTCTCTCTCTCTCTTTCTTTCTCTGTTTTTAAATATTGAATTTTATTTTGTTCGGAAAATAAATTCGATTTGTTTTATATTTTTTGTCTTGATAAATATTTTAATCAAACACGTGAAATCTCGCACGTGAGTGGGAATGATTTCGAAATAGAAGTTACGATGGAAACGTTAATCCGTACGAAAGAAAATATGTGTATGTGTGTTGTAATATGTGTTCTTTCGACCAGCTCGCCCCGCGGTCTACCGTCGACTGACAGAAAATACCGAGCGAGAGCCCGTCTTCGGCCACCAGGCAGACGGGTGGATACAGGGACGGAAGGGAAAAGAGAGGGAAAAGGGTGCCAGAGGGAAGCCGATGGTTCAACATAGAGATGGGGCGGAAGGAACCAGCAATCCGTGTCGAATGCAGCGCTCTGTTCAGTTAGCTTTTTCTCTATCACTCTCTCTCCCTATCCTTCCCTCTCCATCTCTCTCTCTCTCTCTCTCTTACTTTCTTTCGTTTCTTTCTTTCTTTCTTCCATATTCCCTCACTCTTCAAACTACTACAACTTACTTTTTCAGATAATAATGTATCATAATTGGTTCAGGGACGATATTCCTTCTCGTATTACGTCTTATGCTACCAGCACCTATTGTCTATTTAATTACGATAAATGCGTTATAGATAGTATGTATGTGTATTGGGTTTACGTATTATATTACACACACATATATATAGAACAATTGGTTTAATTCGAAGTTAATTGCTTTTATCTTTTTTATCCCCGATCTATCCGGGTTGTTTTTTTTATTGAATGAGATTGAAATTTATGTAATATATGAAACGTGTATAAAATATTTCTAAACAGTGACAAAAATATTTTTTCTACCATACGCGAATTTGTCCTTTTTTTTTTTTGATTCAAATTTACAAACATCGATAAATATTTAGTAACTTTTGCAAAAGAAATATACGCGTAAGCGTGTATGAACGAGGATACGCGGATAACAGTTATTATACACGAAAGTTTAATGTTATTTTTATTTCTTTTTCTTGTTGTTTTTTCTGTGTTCCATTCCTTCCTTCCCACCCCTTCGCTACCGACAATGTTATTCCACGCAAACCGATGGCGAAGGCAACATGCGGTGTTCTTTACGATGGGACCGTATGCGAACACACAACCGTGCTGTGTAAGAAAAGCTAACGAAAGATGATAGTTTTTTGCCTTATCACACACGCACACACATACACAATGTTATATTTCGTCAGATTCTAAACTATAGATAAGTGTCCTACGTGTTTGGGTGAAAAATTTCATAGATAAACGATAAAATAGATCTAACCCGATAGTCGAGATGCGAACTAGTTTTTCCCAAAATTGCATCGTAAGAAGAGACTACGGTGTGCCAAGAATCCCTTGCGAAATTATTATTCCTCGTAAGCTTGTGCTTCTTTCTCTCTCTCCCTTCCCCTTCATCTCTCTTTCTATTTCATCATCGATTTTAATACAATTTTTTTTTTTTATTCTACGCGTTATAACCTAGATCGATATTTTTCAAACCCGTTGAATCAGATATATTCTCTCCGGAGTTTTCAGCAAAAGATAATACTTTTTGCCGACCTAAAATTAAAATGTAAAAACTACAAATAAAAAAATAGGAAAAATACAAACGCAAAAAGGCAAATATAGGTCGTGTTTTCGAAGATTCGATTTTCCCAAACGCCCAATCCCTCGGTTTTTTACGATCCACGGTAGAAAACGTTTTACAAGCGAATAAGAAACGACACGATTCGGTTCGTCATCGTTGTCGTCTTCGTCGTAGTCATAGTCGAAGTCATAGTCGTCATAGTTATTACCTTTCATTACGATTTCCGTCAACGAAGTCGTTAATCAAATTTGCATGGCGTCGCAGAGCTTCGTGCAACTTTCCGTTCCGTTAAGAGATCATGCGAACGGAATATTCGATATCTCGCGTTCGATACTCTCTACTATCGAATTCATATTCTTCCACTTGCGGAATACGAAATTTTCTAAATCGGGTTGGTTTCTTCCAATCAAAAATCGTTCGCCCTTTAATTAAACAGTTTTAGATCGAAAATATTTCTTTCTTTTTTCGATGGATAAGTTTAACTAAACCTAATTGAAATCGCGTATCAAATAATTTAATGAAAAATAAAATAAAACCAACAAATATTAAAAATTATTTACGAGTTTGTTTTTTAAATAAATTCATCGAGACGATTTGCAAACTTTTCATACCTCTCTGTATTTTCTCGTCATTTAACATTTCATTTCATTTATTTATTTATTTATTTATCTTTCCTTTTGTTTCCTTTTGTTTCCTTTCCTTTCTATTTCATTTCAACTGCAAATCGTTAGAAGATACATTTCATACATTCACCCTCATTCGAATTTCCACTCCCTTGAACACTTTCACGCGGATACCACATCGTCTGCATCGTGTGTCAAAAAGGGTGTAAATCATCGTTGGCATAACCATTCGTTCGAAAGATGCAACCTCGCGGTGTGCTTCTTTTCAATGCGAACGAAGACGTGAGAAGGATAAAATTATCGATTCCGTGATACGCGACGCAACCCGTTCAACGATGATGATTTCTCCCCTTTTTCGTATTTTTCCTTGGCAACAAAAAAAAAACGAAGTTATTTTTTCGTTGCTTTCAACTAAAAACACGAAGGTTTGATCGATGTATTTCGTTAAATGTTTTCCTGCTTTTATTTTTTTACGGTAAAAAAATTCATTTAAATTTTTTAGAGAAAATAAAAAATAATACATACACAAGTCAGCAGAATATTAACAAAAATTAATTAGATTTAAACGTTTGTAAAGTTTGTAAAAAGTGGGACAACAGTTCGTAAATTCGTAATTTTATACGAGGAAAATTATTAATTTAAGAGTAAAAAGGTTTTATATTTAAAAATATATTTGAAAATATATTTAAAAAAAACATTTGAAAATTGTTGCTGTAGAATATAATATGGAAATTAAATCAATTTGTTAATAATTTCTTGTTTTACGCGATAAACACAAAAGTTTGAACACAGATAGTATATAGAGGGGGGTGTTGGGATGAGAAATAAAGTTGGCCAACAATCGCGTATTGCGAGGGTCAGCCAATTTTGGTGGCAACTCGATGCCGTTAACTTTCTCGTATACATAGGTATCACGATGCAGCCAAATGGGTTAGCTCCTTTGTTCTCTAATCGTTTGGCTAGCGAATTTCTAGATATGATAAATGAAGGTAATTTAAGTTATTTCTTACAGTTGCACCATGCTTTTCCTCGGAATCGTCTGCGCCTTATGTTTCTTATAAAAGGAACGTATACGAACCGTCGTAAATCTTGACATCGCATAAAACGAGGAAGAGTTCGTGACATGAGACTAGAAAAAAGTGATTTTTTCTTTTTTTTTCCTAAAAATTACTTTCAAGTTTCTCTCTTAGATACGTGTAAAAACATGCACAAATCTTATTTAAGTAAATTTGTATGGATCATTCTTAAATTATACTATTTTAAAAATTATATATTTTATATTTAGGAAGATCAAAAAATGATATATTATACATAATAATATGTTAGATAATTATTAAATAAATAAATAAACGAATATTAAAGAAGAACGAATGATTTTAACGGTACTCATAAATCGATACTGATGTAAAATCTGTAAAAATAACAAACAAATATAACGAGTAACGTATCTTATGTGTATACATATTAGATAGTGATGTTTACACTGTACAATTCCTATGAATAAGATAGAAAAAGATAGAGTATATTCTAACTATTCGATCGATTGTAAGATGGAATGCGTCGTATCATTAACAACTTTCGTCTTTTTCATTCTATTCATCGATGTAGTTGTTTGGAGTTCCACGTTCCCACGGCTCTTTAGTAAATTTACGTGGTGGTTCCAAGAAGTATCGTAACGATGCTCTCGTGAGTATAAACTCATACGAACGTAAGTAATATAAGTATGTAGACAGTACATAAGTATCTTCTACGCGTGCACAAACATTTTCGTGAAGTATCGTTGGAAAAGAGAAATAGAAATAGGGTCGTATATATATATATATATATATACATTCAACGATGCGTAATTTTGAGAAGTATCATACTGAAAACACATACATATTAAACTTAGCAATCTATGGTAGTTGCACCGAGAGATCAAACTTTATCATCGCTGTGTCACTTATTACGTAAAACAGAGAGAGAGAGAGAGAGAGAGAGAGAGAGAGAGAGAGAGATATTTCATTTGTACGTTATTTTCTATTTTTATTTTTTTTTTATTTTTTGCGATCATAAATCCACTTCAAACTTTTATTACAATATTTCGAAATGATAATGTTCGTGCGATGGATTACTTTTTTTTTTCGAATTAACTTTTAACGATTTATTACAACCGTTGTAAAATTTGATGAATTTAATGTTAAAAAAAAAAAAAATAGATATAGAAATCGAATAAAATGTACCTCTTTTGAAATGACGAAAATTCTTGTTAAATAGAAAGGTATGTAATAAATAACGTATTCCATTACTTGTCTACATTGTATATCGTATCGCATAACGAACGTATTAAACAGAGTTAAATGAAAGTGATTCGATCTGACGAACAATCCGTTAGTGAAAATTGCCAATTCGGGAGGCAGGGACGAACAACGTGAAACGTAGGGGTAGCTGTGTATACTCTTTTACGTGCATACATACGTAGGATAGATATATCTGATGACGCACGCGTATGCGAAAGCAATTGGAGAAGAGGGGAATGCATTTAGGGGATGTGAAATCGATTTTCCGTGCAACGTATTTTGTGTCCTGTAGAGTACTATACGAATGCTCCTTGTGTTTCTAGTATTGTTCCATTTTCAAATGTATCTCCTACGTAAATATGTATGTATGTATGTATGTACGTATGCATGTATGTATGTATATATGCAAACATGCTAATATATATATATATATTTACCCGTTGGATAATCTCTGATTCGAGAGTCGAAACAGTTCACGCATAGAAGAAGAGAAAATTAGAAATAAAAAAAGACAGAAACAAATATATTATAATTATTTGTAAGTATTACATATATCACTTTGATTATTTCAATATATATACGGTACGTTGATATACTACAAACATACATCAACGTATTTATTATCTACACACGTAAAGAGAAAATATCAACGACAGAACGGCGCCTTCATTGACGAGACAAAGTTGCGATTACGCTCTGTTTTACACGAACTCTTGGTTTCCTTTTTATTTTATTTTATTTTCTTTTTCTTTTTAATCTTTATTCGTTCCTTTTTTTTTCATCATCATCGATCGTTTGTGCGCTCGAGTCGTCCGCATTTTCCTTTCGCATACGTTTCCTTTGAACGAATAATAGACTGTGAATCGCGTGGGTAGTGGCATGACAAAGAGCAAAGGAAAAAACCAAAGAGTGAGAAAGGGAATATAAGAGACTGCGCAATAAACAGTAGGCATACTGCACACACAACTCGAGCAAAACGTTAGAAAGCTGAGCGATTATTTGCGACACGACAGTTTTCTCACTTTGATTTTAAGATTTAAACTTCTAGGATCATATTATACGCGAGTAACAATTACTAACGCGATTTTGTGATTTACTCAAGTTTTCTAATCTTAAATACCTAACATATATAAGTATATATATGTTAGGTATATTTAAACGTAACTATGACATCTTACTGAATCACGAGATCGTAGAAATAATTTTTTACATAAGATTATTTATATTATAAAAAAAATAAAAATCATTTAAAGAATAAATTTATTTTAATCTTTCTTATTGTTTCGATTGAAGTAATCAGTTAAATTACGTCAAATTTTAAGAACCCTAAATTCTTCCCCAGGATATTTATTTTCTTGTTTTATTTTATTTTATTTTATTTTTAAACACACATCAAGCTAATGAATATATTTAATAGCTGTTAATAATGATTAATACGCGATTACGAGATAACATTTCTTGAACGTTCATTTAATCAATCGTACGTTTGAATTTCTCTCTTAAACGAGTTTTATTGATGCTCGAAAGTTGGATCAAACGAATGGTTGCTTCCTCGTGTCTTTGGTTTCGATCGATGGTGTAATTAAATTATTATTATTTTTCTGTTTTTTTTTACTCTCAAATGAGAGAAAGAGAAAGAGAAATAGAGATGATTCTATGTTGGTACGTGATGTGGCAGAATCCGCAACGGGGCTTCTTTCGTGGTAATCCGCAGCAATGTATATACTTCTGTCTCTCTTTTTCTTTCTTTCTTTTCTATCTCTGTTTCTCTATATCTATGTTTTTTAAAGAGGTGCATAAAAAATATCTACGTGACAGCAACAGCAGCGTACCACAGACCAACCATATCATCATTATTATATGTGTAGGTATATTATGTATATACCATAGTTACACATGTACACATACACATGTATACACTACCGACCAAAAGCTTGGAATCAATTGTCGGTTTCCGTAAAAATCGAACATTTCGATCAATTCGTGAAACGATTTATATTATCAAATATTAAAAAGGTTCAATTATGTTTTAAAAGATTCCAATACTTTCTTAAATCCATTGCATGTAATATAGTTTAACGTTTGGAATCAATTTTCTTGCTGGAACATCTCCGGCAACTTTTACAAGTAGCATAGAAAAATTATTAAAAATTATTAAAAATAACAAATTGTCTTTCGAATTGGAGAAATTAATTGGAAGGATAGAATATGTCAAGCTGTGATTAAAAATGAGGATGATTATTTTATGGTAGAGTAATTGCAAGAAAAATTCTAATACTTTGATAAAAAGAAAATATTACAAAATGTTAAACCCTTATTACATGTGTGATTTTTAGACAAATAAATTTACCTCTTGCGAATTTTCGCGTTTATTTCAAACTTTTGGTTGATAGTGTATATATATAAATATACAGTAAGTATGTATAAAAAAAAAAGATACACTGAAGCTACTTTCGCACCTTGCCGCGAGCATAACGGTATCTAAGGATAGATAACACAGTGACAAGGGATACCTACGCGTACTCTATGGTGGTGGTGTCACGTGTCACGGAAACCATAAGGCCAGGAGCATCTCGAGACTACAAGAATATATATATATATACATATATATTTATTCGTATAACGTTCATGACATTAGTTGAACGAACACTCATCACTTACCGTTACACGATTCCAATTTTGGAAAATATTCAAACGACTTGTACAAACTTTCGAATACCTTTTTCGACAAGCAACGGAAAAACAATTTGGCTTTCGGGACTTTGGGATCACCCGTAAATCGTCGAGAATACTGACCAACCGATTAGGTTTTTTCTCTGGAAAATATACGAGATATATATCTATCTGTGTTTGTGTGTATATATATGGCAAGTGATAGCACTGTTCATAGAAAACGTTTTTATCTTTTTCACTCGCCAATTTATATCGCGTATATTTTTCATTTCTCTCTCTCTCTCTCATTCGATGTCAACGAAGTTCCTATATTCGCTATTGAATTTCAATATTATTTCGTTAATATGTACAGGAAAATGACGTCGATCGTAATGAAGAATTAATCATCTAAATGGATTTAAATATAACGTTGTTGGAAATTTTAAATAGATTATAAATAATAGATCGTATATATTAACGTGAACGAAGTTTAACCGAGAACATATTTAAAACGTTTTAATATTTTCTGATTAATGTATCATAAGGTTGTATTAATTTTTTCAGGGAGATAATGATTGAAAATATCGAGAGAAAGAAAAATATATATATAATCTATTGTTACTTTTTCTTTTGGTCAGTTATTTCAAAGAGATATATTTCTATGTATATACGTATATAATATTATCTATGGAAGGATCAAATGGTACGAATATAAATTCAATGTCTATCGTGTATACTTCATTTGTACTTAGAAACAAAAGGGTACATCTCACGTTACGGGTATGTAATACGGACATAGGTGATATGTATGCTATAAAGATGGATGATGAAAGGACTCTTCGTTGGCGTTTCAATGCTACTACTCTACTCGTTCGTCTGGATTCGACGTATGGGATAGATGTATTTATGTACAACGCAACTACCGAAGGCTTTTATATCGACCATATAACATTTTATTAAGTCATCGAGAAAATCGGTAAGTGTACATTTCGATTTATTATGCGCATAGAATAAAAGCGAAGCATCAAGTCGGTAATCGATGAACAACGACGTTGTAAATCTTCGACACTTTGCATAAGACACTTATTTATGTGTACGTTAGTTGATATTATATGTGTGTTAAAATAAAATTGCCTACGGTGTAGTAACGTATTGGAATATGAATAGAATTATTGTTATACCCATAGTACGGAATATAGAAAATTAAAATTGAAATAGAATTATAGAAATTAATAACTAGTTTGTGTTGTGTTCTTGATAAATATATATATATGTATATGTATGCACATTTTATACACGCGTAAATACATACACACGAGAAGCTTGTGCGCAGCCACCGTTATAAATCACTTAGCTTTTAAACTCGTTGAATAATGGCAAAAGGAAAGAGTATCACCGGACCTCGGTTCCGCGTTTAAAACGTTCCACGAGGATTTATGACCGGCCGATCATTTACATTTTTATGAATTCCAACCAATTAGAACGCGAAATATATACGTGTTACGGGTCGCCGCTTGGAATATTCGATGCTTCTAACTATACGCGATTGTAAGATCAATTGACGCTCGATTTATTGTGCGAATTATCGACGATACGTATTATAAATATGCATATATGTACATACATTACACGTACGCCGTATATAGATTTTTTTACTTCTAAACAGACCATTGGTCAAACCAGTAGACGAATTTTTACATACACCTAACTATCCTTTTTAATATTATTTAATCTCTTGCGAAATAATTTAAAGAAAATTTCATTCGCTTAAAAATCATTCTTTTTTATGTATGCATATATTATGTATGTTCGTATGTATGTTCGTATGTATGTTCGTATGTATGTTCGTATGTATGTGTGTGTGTGTGTATATTTCTTTAGTAAATATTTTCGTAATACAATAAAAATAAAAAAATAAGGAACTGAAGAAAAACAAATTAAACTTAACGTAAAGGAAAATATAATTTTGTTCTTGAGCTAGAAACACGTGCAACTGATAAACATAATTTTTCTTATCTCCTCTGGTCGTACATTTATCGGCAATTATTTTCGAGTTTCGCAAGGTTATTTTACGAAAGGTCTTGCTCGTAAACGCGTCGCACGAGGACGAGCCGATTCAACGACGTACTTCGAAATTATCGTACTCGTTAAATGAACGAAGCACAACAACAACGACGACGACGACGACGACGACGACGATACTTGTACTTGGCAAAAAACATAAACGCACACGACCCTGCTGTTGCTGCTGTTGCTGCTGTTGCTGCTTAGAAAATTTATATTTTCGACCATGACGATATTTGAATCGAAATGTAAATCCTTTTTTCTCCCGAATTGACCGAAAGGTGTGTTAACGATTCTAATCACGTGGTGAGGAAATTATTTTTTTAACAAAAATATTTTGACAAATTCTCGAGTTGAAAAGCGATCGAGAAAAAATAATACAACAAATAAAATAAATTTAAATCAATAAAATTTCAACAACAATTACACAACGCGTAAATTGAATAATTAATGAAACAGATCATTTTATTCGTATTACGATTAATTAACGACAGTGCTTACGTTGAACCGTATAAATACTATGATACCTGTAAAAATGATATCAAAAGTAAAGTTTTATCATGAAAAGCATGCGATAAATTTTTGATGCTTCAGTTAAGTTGTATTTTCTGTTAATTTTATTCTCTTACTTTGTATTATAGTCCTAGTTAATTTTGTCAATCATTCTTATCAATGAAATTATTGCATTTATCGTGTCATGCTTTAAATTTTGTTAAATCGCTATCGAGAGAAGTTTTTCATTTAAAAAAGAAAAAAAGAAATTGGCAATTGGTATTACGGTCCCAATTTGTAGAGAACCGTCACGAATAAAAGACAAGAAAGAAAAATGAGATTGATTTTATTTGATGATGACATAAGAAATGCACCCGAAACTCGTCACGAAGCCGAACTACACGAACCTAACCCCGCGTGTGAGATTTAAAGTAAAGCCAGGCACGATGCTTTAATCACGGTTGTATGCGCGTGTGGTGAACAAGCAGCAAGATTGTGTGAGAGAGAAAAAGAGAGAGAGAGAAAGGAAGGGATACAGAAAGAAAGAACAAGAAAAAGAAAGAGGAGGCTTCCGTAACGACGAGGAAACGCTCAAACGGGAGAACATCATTTTACAGGCCATTACTCGTGCCTCTTTATACGGATTTATGATATACGATATCGCACCGGTGTGTTCTTTATTTTTCTTCAACCTCTTTCTTTCCAGTAACTAGCTGACGCTATTCAGCGAACTTTCTTGCTTCCGATTACGATGGTCTTTCACAATAAAATAATAAAACTGATAATGACAATGAATAATTATCAATATTACTCTTTACGTTTAAGAAAAAGCAATATATATATATTTTTTTTTGTTTAGATGTTTAATTGTAAATAATTTTTATTTATTTTAGTCGTATTTTTATTATCAGTAGTAATAAGAGATAAAAATTATTTCGCGGAAAATATAAAAGGAGATTAGTTGATATATATATATATGCAAATTAGAAATAAGAAATTTTATAAGATGATACCGCAATATGTTAATTGAAATTTTATATATTTTATAATTTTTCAATTAAATGTTTTAAAATACTGCTGTTTGTAATGAAATGTTATGGTTATAAAAATAAATTGTCCTGAATTGTCAAAGTCGTGATTAAGAGGGTACGTATTTATATATGTGCACGATCGAATTGTAGTTGTAATTATTTGAAAAAATTCATCATTATATTATATTTTCATATTTTTAAGCAACTATCAAAGTATTTTTCTTTCGATCAATAACAATGTGTATCTTCTGTCCTTGGCTTTGTTGCAACTAGTTATTTCCTTTTCATTGATTCACTCACTCACTCACTCACTCATTCATTCATTCGTTCGTTCGTTCATTCTTTCATTCATACAAGCATTCGTGGGTCATAGAGAATCCATCAAGGCTCCTCCTGCTTTTAAATATATTTTTGACAAGCAACTTGGACACGTGCCGTAAACTCACACCTGGACTTCCTGGCATAGACATCTGTCCTGCCATTTCATTGGCCACGCCTTATTTATAAGAACCTTCTAACCTTTTCAAAGTGACGCTTCTAAAAAGGATTTGCTACTTTTTTTTCTTCTTTCATTGTTTTCAATAAAATATTACCTTCATTGCATTTATAAATTTGAATATATATTTATCATTCTGTTACTTTTAAAAGAAAAAGGTTGAAAAGTCAAGTGAAAATAATTATTAATGTTAATCATCTACGTTACATCGAGTTCATAATTACATTTGTCGAGTGTACTTATACGCGAGTTTCATCATGGATGAACAAAGCCAGACATTTCCTTTATTCAAAGATAATCGCTTATGATCCTTACTTCTTTACTACTTGTCGCTTTGCGACAATCTAATTAACGTTCGTTAATTACACGAAAGATCTTTGATAACAATGTCAAACGAAATTTCTCTATCGTGGATGAATACGAAAAATAGAGGGATTAAGTTGTTTCGTTAAATCGATTTCGTTTTTCCTGCTATTGCAGATGCTTCGTTAAGTTTCTCAT
This sequence comes from Mischocyttarus mexicanus, assembly GCA_023678845.1. Lineage (NCBI taxonomy): Eukaryota > Metazoa > Arthropoda > Insecta > Hymenoptera > Vespidae > Mischocyttarus > Mischocyttarus mexicanus. The sequence continues at coordinate 4,594,532 of JACGTP010000001.1, forward strand.
TAAATAAGTATTTGAAGAGTGATTCAGAATTTTAAATTAAAAAAAAAATAAACAGAGAAACGAAGAAAAAAAAGTAAATTGTAAGAGAAGTGTAAAAATGTTATCGAAAAATGTATGATCTCGAATATTGATCGATAATTATATCGTTTTAATATCCAACATGATGAAAAATTATGGAGAATTTAAAAAATGTATCTACTTAATTTTTTTTATAGTCCCAGTATTTTTCGTGATTGCAAAAGAATTTATATAACTTGAAATATTATTGAAATATTATTAATTAGAGCACTGTTAAGAAGAGTAATGAGAATGTATAATACGTAAAAAAAAATATGATTGGAACAAAGCTGGTCAAAAGATGAGAAGAAGAAGAATAAAAGAGATTAACCTATTAACAGATCAAATTTTACTTTTTGATATTAACGAATATCCAATTTATTTAATATAATCCTATTGTAAGTGGAAAAAGAAATTGTTTAAATATTAAAATCATTATTTTGGAATCGCGGCCACATGACGTCATTTATCAAGGGCGATATTTATCGAAAGGAGAGAATCCGTTATTCCAAAAATATGTTCTTTGGAAAGTTTGCCAAGAAAACTAGCTTTAGTTGGGTATTTGGGTCTTGTCCGAATTACGTCGAATCGATGTATTACTATAGTAATATATTATAACGAGGAAACTAGAAATCGTTACTACGTTGTTCGATTAATCTCAGCTAACATGCCTCTACCATAACTATTTTTTTTTTCAACAACAACGTCGCGACGATCAACTCACATTTTTCTTTACTGTATTTCTCGAAGAATCCGTTGATCGTTATGGTGTTTAACCGGATTCCTCTTTCCTTCAACCTATAGGATCTTGATACAACTGGTATGTCATAACAAACTTAGATCGGTAACGATTAACTTTTCATTCTTTTTATTGATTTGAATACCTACTCAAATATTTAATGAATTCTAAATCATGCACAAATACATTTATAAATATACACTATCTGTCCAAATTATTTTACCACGTAGAAATATTCCAAATTATTGTCAGAATAAATTGACGATGTAAACTGCCAATTATTTATTTTCTTAACAAAATTACCAAACACTAATAAGTTTTTTTAAAAACTTATAACATACTTATAAAATCTAGAAAAATCTCAATTTAATCGAAATAGTAATTTCTTGTTTTAGTATTGTTTTTTGCATACTCTTGGTATACTAAGTAAAAACTTTTGTAATCTTGTGAAAGTTATTTATTAGAAAGAAATAATTCAGATCGAATTATAGACGTGATCGAAAGATATGAAATTTACATTTGAAAAAAATAAAAGATTCTTTTTAACGCCACGAAACATTTAAAAATAAAACGTAATTATTAATTTTTAGAACAAAAAAATTATTGATTTCTTATAAAAATATTAGCAATAAGAAAAGTTGGAAACGGCGCTCATTTAAGCTAACTTTCTACCCTTTTGTATGGTGGTAAAATATTTTCGACCGGTAGTGTATAGAAAAAATAAAATGAAGAAAAGAAAAATAAATGAATAAAAGATGATGAAGAAAATATATTTCTGCAATTCTCATGTAAGAAGGAACATCCGCCTACGCGTGTGCATCTCGATCAAATACGAACTCTTTATAGGAACTTTCCTATGACAACCCACACATTTGAATCGTATCTTGTAAACCATAGTCAACCATACTCGGTCGAAATAGACGTGACTACTATGAAAAGGCTTCGTGTTTCGTCATGTGTCTTTTAACAAGCATGCTTGCTTGCCTAGATGCTTGCCTGGCATACTCGCCTAGCTTAACTTCCTAGCAGCATAAATAGAAACGCGTTTAGATACGAGTAAGCCCGAACTATTATTTGTTAGACTTATTATTCGCACGCTCTCTCATGCTAGAAATTACCCCTCGGCGATAACGTTTAAATTAATTTTAACGAGGATTAATTACGGCCAGCTTACTTACTCTCTCCCATGGGATGAAGAGAGTGGGAATTCAACTAGGGAAAACAAAAGGAAACAGATAGAAATAATATCGTTCGATATTTCTATCGAGTTCTAATAATATGTTGTTATCATATTAATTTAAAATTAAAATATTAAATTGAAAAAAAGCCTGATCTAAAAATTGATTAACATATAAAAAAGTTATCGTATGTAGGTCTAAGCAGGCAAAGACTCTACAAAACATGAATAAAAACTTTTAAAAAGTATTAACAAATTTTTAAGAATTAAGACAGATGACAAATAATGTCTATAAACAATCTCAGATGACTCCTTTCATTAGGTTGAATGTTTTAATTAAAGAATTGGACTTTGATATAAAACTTAATAGGTATAATCTATCCGTTCGCGAATATAGTTTGTTTTCTTGTTCATATATTGTTAATATTGCAGCATCGATGTATCCAAATAAATCATGATTAAATTAACTATGTACGAGGCAATGCATGTAAAACAATTATTACAAACTTTCTTAGACGAGATCGAGCAAATTAATACCCGATTTAACCACTACTAACGCGAAAAAACACACGAAGTGTAAAACAAAGTGCAATAATAAAAATAGCACCGTTAATTAAATAAGATTAACTGATGAGACAAGAAGACCTATCCTAAACTGAAAAAATATACAATAAAATATACCATTTTCAAGACTAATTCCAAGAAGGAATTACTCATGTGCTAGTTAATAATTTATTGGAATAATTCCAACCAGTAGATCGTGCCGATTAGGACCTTTCCTCCTTGGCAAGATTAAGCACTGAAGGGACTTTAAATTTTTTTACTCACTCTAGAAGTTCTACGATGGCTTCAAAACACTCCTACTTTGTTGTAATATTGAAGAAGATCCATTC
>JACGTP010000001.1:4616891-4687844 GCA_023678845.1 Mischocyttarus mexicanus
ATTTCTTCGAATCGCACTTGTACGTTGAAAATCTCTCTGGCAGTTGAAAAGTCGTGTTTAAACGTAGAACCATTCATCACTGAGAAGAAACATTATCTTAACCGTTCCTTTCAACGTCAACCGTTTTTCAACGATATCGATCATCGCATCGTTACTCGTAAAAGAGATCTATACTATTACCTATAGTCTTCTTTCTCGTTAGGTTCATCGATATTCTAACGTAAAGGAACATATACCTGTACCTAAACTTAAGACTAGATTAAATTAGAATAATTTTTATTATTCTCTTTCTCATTCTATCGAATTTATTTTCAACAAGACTAAATTTATCAGCAGATGGTCTCCGTTAAAAGTCATTAGCTTTATTACGTTTGCGTGCTAGACACGCAATATATTTTTTTTGTTCTCTATGCCTATATAAACCTTCTAATACTCTAACGCATAGACGTGTGTTAGATCTAATATACACAGTGGTGTTATAAATCTTTAGATGACACGGCAATACTCTGACTCATTTGTTTGCCCTTTCTTTCGTTCTTTCTCTCTCTATCTATCTTTTTCGTGGTGGCCCTTTTTCCGATCTTTCCTTTTGGAAAGTAATTGACCGATCGTATAACCGTACGATCGATTTTTAAGGATGACGAGGAAAACACAAACAAGATCGTGGCACGCGAATGCGTCATCCTAAAACGCGACGTGCGTCAGTCGGTATTTTAATTCATTTTATTATTCTTTTATCGAAATGGATTTATATTTTTTTTGTTTATATTTATTATCATCGTTTACCGAACCTTATATTTTTTCTCTTTATTTTTATTTGATTTTCTGTTACTACGTATTTATAATATTCGTGTTTGAAATAACGATTTGATATCTGCGTACGCCTATAAACAGTCAAACCACGAGTATTGTTATTTAATTTATAGTTTGTCAAATTCTATGAAATAGGAACAAAACATATTGAAAAGGTAGAAATGGAACGGAAATTTCACGCGGAAAGGGATATAAACGTTTACGGTAGGCTCCTTTCTAAAGATTGCTTTTCTCCCTCTACCTCATTCCCTCCCTCGCCTACCCTTTCCTGACGTTACGTACCAATACAATACGATTCTAATTGCTCGTGAAGGATTTGATGGATCTTCCAGGAACCCACTTGTATTCGCGAATAGGCTATTTTTCTACCTTTTGACAAAACAACAACCGGTTTTTATGTGTAACGCATGGTTCAACGACGAAACGAGATTTCGTATTTTTGGTCAATTGGTTTCTCAATAAAAGAAAACTATTTTTGTTTAATTTCATCATTCTTGCGTTCAAAAGTAACGAATGTAAATATATAATAAAATAGCAGTAGTCTGGTAACTTGCACATTTTTAAATGCTTTTTTCGGGAATTTTTTTTTAGCGGAAAATGAAATTCAATCCGTTTGAATTTTTAATATGTTATTAATGATATCTATGAGTGTACAAAGAAAATTTCTTTTTTTTTTTGAAATTATTTTTTATAACTTTGTAACTTTGAAGTGAGCGTTTTAAAAAGAAAGGTAGGTGGCTGGCCCCAGTGATTTCGTCGTTTGAAAACATTTGAAACAAAAGAAATCAAATAGATTATTGTTAAGAATCTTTTATTATTGAGAGCTATTGATGAGTAGAATAACATATCCAAATTTTAGCCTAATCGGTTGAATAGAAAATATTTTATTTACCCGGGCCGATCGTAAAAACGTTGTTTCGAGTCAAAGACATTTAAAGTTTTAACAACTGATTTATTATACTACTTAGTCAATATTTCGAATATCGGTCTCAAATTTTTACAGTCTATTCCTAATATATAGTACTTTAGAAATATGTAAACAAAAAAAATCGATTATTCCAAATCAAGTTATCAGGCTACTACTTTAAATGACTTTTGAAACACCTCGTGTAGATGTATTATTTTTGTTTCTTTTTTTGTTTTTAATATCGTAGAAAATACTTGGATGAAAAATAGTTGTAAAAAAAATTCTTAATCAGGTCGATCGATCGATCTAAGTTATTGAAAGGTTCAGATTGATGAAGGAATTACAGGAAGTTAAATTTTGCCGAACTCTAACTTTTTTTTTACGTTTTACGATATTTTATCGCTAAGAAGAAAACTTGTTTTTCGTTGTAAGAAATTTGTACGGTTTTATTTATTTATTCATTCTTTTTTTTTTGTTAAATTGCTTAGTTACTAAATAACATATGTATTTACTTAGCGTAGGCAACTAAAAAAGGACTGGCAGCTTCGTCCAGTGCGGAAACGCATCGTCACCGGCAATTACGTGAATGCCAATCAGCCATAGCATAGTCGTCGGGCGACCCATTTTTAACTCACCCTAACTCTTACCGAGCGTTCAGAAGAAATGTCTAACGTTCTCTTTTTACCAGCATAACAAAATAATGTTACTATATTTTTTTTTACGCGATAATGATTTTAACTTTCACATTTTTTTTTCTTTTCTAAGACTTTCCAACGAATTCTGCAAGAACCGTGACTAATTTAATATTTTTCTATCAAATTGATATTATTATATAAATGTAGAATCATTTTGTTTTAATATGAGAAGCTTTCTTAACGACTTTTACTTCAAAATAATTAAATACGTGTAAATTTTGAAAGGCCCTGCAGTGTTTCGTTAAAAAAAAAATCATTTTTTCACACGTGTTATTATTTTTGACTTAAACTATGTTGAATAGTTGCCTTTTCATAAATACAATTTACAAAATTAGATAAATAACGCGAAAGAGAGATAAAATTATTGTAAAAAGAAAATTTAATTAATTTAAAAAGTAGCCTCGTAAAAATGTGCACGGTAAAGCTTTTATTTCTTTCCTCCGATTTTTGAAACCAGCACTTTTTTTTAACAAACGGCCTCTTCAAAGTCATTTCTTCTCGACGAAAATCCGAGAAAGCTTGGGTTCTTCTATTATCTGGCTAATAGACGACGTCCCGTACAATGAAGGGTGTTTCGAAAAAGGCGCATTCTTCTTCTCGACACGAGTAAGTACAGTGCGTTTTGTGTACACACGTGTTCGTTAATGACCGAGTATTGACGTGAAGCGAATAGGGTAACTCAAAAAGGAAATCAACGTCGTTGGTTACGAATAACGAAGTATTGTGTCAATTCCAACTAAACATTTTCACGCATCGCTTTTTGTCCGATCATTTCTTATTTTTTCAAGAAGTACAATTTCCATCGATTTAATTAAATGATATTATTTTAATATTTATTTTTCATTCTCCATTCTTTTTAATCAAAATATTTTCAAATGTATTTTTTTATATGAGGTTTTCGACAAAATCCACACGTTTCCTGCATTTCTATTTTATTTTATTTATATTAATACACATTCAAAATAATACATTAAATATTAATCAATACGATAAATATTAATTTATAATAATACATAATAATACACAAAGAAATATTTTTCGAGTATCACGGAGATAATCACATCTCGTAAAGCTTAATACGTTTTTTCTTTCCACACGGTCCTTTATTTTAAATAAAAACTATCAATCTTTTCGCTACTGATTTATTTTTAATATATTTCGTCTTGTTCTATCCAATTAAAACGAAAAATTTAGAATTTTATCGTGGATTTTTTACCGTGAAGAATTTTATAACAAATGAAAAATAATTTCTAATTTTCGTTTTGAAAACTTTATAAGATAATACAGGTATAAAAAAAAATACACACATACACACACACACACACATACAGATTTCTCGAGTATTAGCTAGAATTACGCTTAAAGCTTGAAAGCTTTAAAAGCTAAAGAGAGAACATATCGTTCGACGGAAGGACCTCTCGTTAACGGGTAAAAAGCTCAATGTACGAGCACTCGTATAAAGGTCAAAAATCTTTTTTTACCTTTTCTTTTTTTTACCAACTACTGCGGAATTAGAGTCGGTTGTAATCCAAAAGCATTTGTTGAAGGAATTAAGTGGAAAAAAAGCATAAGTTAAGTGGAGAAAGAGTGTCAAGCTCCAGTTAGACTCATTAGCAGGCTACTCCACGGTAAGAATTGTCCTCTATATTATACGTGAGTATACACATGAAATGCATTTTTGTCCTTCCAAAGCTTGGATAATGCTTTCTTATTTTGCTACCTACTTGATGATGGTGCATACGTATTAACATGCATACAAATATATATTTATATATAAACATAAACGCGAGTCAAATAGAAAATCAGTGTCGCTTGTATTCAACTAGTACCACTCTCCTATGTTAAATCAAGAACGAGACTCGTTAAGACTTACAATTACTCTCGCGATAAATCGAGATACGCATTCGTGCGTGAAAATCTTCGTCAATTTTGCTTTTCAACGATGCTTAAGAAGAATCGGGTTACGCGATAAAAGGAGTTATGAGGTTTTATTATTTCGCACAACTTTATTAACGTTCGTGATCTTTAACATCGGATTTAAAAAAAATAAAGTAAGACCTCGTTGGGTCCATAACAATAACAATAAGAATAATTAGAATTGTTTAAAAGTCTATAGGAAATTCTTATAATAATAATAATAATAATAATAAGAAAGCGGTACACAGAACGTTTGAGATTTACGAGATGTGATAAAACGTGGTTGTGTATTATGTTCTTAAAGCCGGTCGATGTGCTTAGACACATTTCATTGGTGTGTCGCAGTAGGGTCTTAAGTGGACTCTGATTTGCATCTACGTGATCATTATTCTTACCGAGAAAGAATGAGAGAGAATGAGAGAGAGAAAACTATGCTTATACGTCGATGTTACACGCTTGTATGGATGACTAATTTTAAAAATGATGATCTAACTTACGAGAATGTTTTTATTGTCGATTCGATATGTGATATCATGCTTGTTCTGTATGAAACGTGACGATCATTTTAAATTCCTTGTCTTTTGTTAGATTTTACAATTAAAAAATATAGTTTAATTCGACAGATTGCATTGAACTGTTTGAAATTTACTGCGTCTTTCTAACAACGCGACAGTAGATAAAGAAATATTTTTTACCTTGATATATAGATAATCATCTCATACGGTATATCATTGAATTTTATTATAGTAGATATAGTAACTTAGGCGTATTTGTCGGATTCTACTTTATCGGTATATCGAGTAATAATTTTATGATACTATTACGAAAGTTGGTAAAGTAGATATCTACTTGTTTTATCTTTTGGATACAATATAACGATTGTAGGCAAATATCGACATTGATAATATATTTGTTTGTAATAAATTTATACGTAAAATGCAACCGGGTATTTTAGAATGTAGCATGTAACGGTAAATGACCTTTGATCGATTATTGAATTAATTAAATGTAATTTTTTTAGGGTAACATAATAAAATTATAAATATTTTTGACAGTAATGAAAAAGAATTGATCGAGTCATAAGTAACTTTCATTTTTTGTTTTGTTTTATAACAGATATTTTTTATTTTTCTTTAATTAAATAACAAAATTGTATGCACCACTATGATTCGTATTGAAACAGTAAAAATAAGGTAAAAATATTTAGGTAAAAGTCAAAAGTCAAAATAGTAGTACAGTCAAACCTGTTTTTATACGGTTTGTTTAATACGATTTTATTTTTGTGCGATCTGTTTTATGCAATGTTTTTTTATGCGATATATGAATTCCAATTGTATTGGCACCGTTGTATTGGCACCGTTGTATTGTTTTCTTTTAGTGTTCACATGTACACTGCAAGATATTTGTCGCATTTAGGCATTCATTTGTTACGAATAATGCTTTGTACGGTTGCTTTTATACGGTCCCTATCTACCCCACAAAAACAGGTTTGACTGTATTAGATAAAAATGACAATAATTTATGTATCAGCCAATTAGTTTCATCGGAATTTACATATGATTCAACTTAATATTTAAGACCATAACATAAATGCGTATGCATATAACCTGATTTTATTCGAACAAATATCTAAAGGTTTTGCTTGATTGCCGGGACGGAAGTATGTTTGTTTCGGGGTATCCTGTGTCTCGACCAGTTTCCTTTCTATTCTTGAATTTTCAAAAGAGTATAAACCTAAAGATCAAAAGAACTTTATGCTGTCCGTTCGAACGATCATACTACTTTTACAGAACGGTAGTTTTCGCCCATAAATATTTTGCAAAATAAAAACTTATGCTAAAATATTTAAAGAAGAAGAAGAAGAAAAAGGAAGAAATAACTTTTTACGTATAAAATAACGATACAAAAATATATTACAAAAGATTGTTGAATTAGTGTTAGGTATTGAATAGGACTAGGATCGATCGTTGTATGAAAATGTTTCATAAAGGATATGGTGGTCTCTCGATTGAGGAATAGGGAAAAAGATACTTACACGATTTTCATAAGTTGAAAATGTTGGTTCCTCCGCGTAGAAGCCATTTTCCTTCTGACATTCAAATGTCTAGATGCACATGAAAAAGAATACGTAGGATTCGACGGGAGGTATTCATCGCTCAAAGGGATCATTTATCAACATATTTGATATGCTCCCGCGCACGTTACATTCTCGTCTGAACCTTATCCTAGACCCTTTCTCTCTCTCTCTCTCTCTCTCTCTCTTTCTTTTCACTCTTCTCTCTCTTATGGATATAGCGTAGAAATAATATGCTAATCGCGCGAAGGCGGACTTTAAAAAGTGCTCCGATAAATTCTCCAGACTTTTGACGTAATTTCGACCCCCCAACCTTTCTTTCAACCACTCCCACACCCTTTTATCCCCCCCTTCCCCATTCCACTTTTTTTTTCCTTTCTTTCTCTATCTTTCTCGAGCTCCTTCCGAAAGATTCTTTTTACGCTGGTTTCCGCGATCTTAAGAAAACTTTTGCCTTTCCTTAGCCCAGTGCTCGTATATCATCGGAAGGGATGTTTCTTTAGGCGATCTTTCCAAAGGTTTGCCGCACACGACGAACCATTTTTAAAAATATATATATATACAATAAGTACGTACCTTTAAGAATTGTTTGATATTATTTATTATGATACGATAGAAAAATTTCATAATTTTCTTGAGATCATATCTTGAACGTGGTCACAGTTTACTCGTAAGTGTTTGGCAAATGATTGACGGGAGACGTTAAGATCATTTACAAATCCCCTCATCGGCACTTATGCGTGCGGTGACGCATACGCACATATTTATGCACCCCTGTCATTCGACTATACGCTTCCATACATACATCGATCATATTAGCCGCTAAAGCGGAATGTTCCGATCCTGAAAACCGATCGTGTTTATCCAAGAAAATCCGAATGGTCACTCCTAAGATTTACACACACGCACACACACACACACACACATATACGTAAGCACATTTATTTCTTAAGATTAATTTGGATATCTAATGTAATATTTTACGTTTTATATGGAGTATATATATGTATATGTATATAGAAGATTATTTTCGAGAAAATTGATGACATCTTCTATATACGAGTTTATCAACCTTCCGTATGTCGGAGGATGACGTTAAAATAATCCTACAGACATTAAATTCCAAAGTGCCAAGTCAGCGGGACACTTTCAAGCATATTGAACTTGGATCCACCGACGCTCACCATTTACTTTAAGCCCTCCTTTCCATATTTATCCGAGGATCCTTCATTACGGCCACTTCGAGATCCTTTTCTCTGTCTCTTTCACTCTTTCATTTTCTTCTTCCTTCTTTCTCATCTCTTTTTCTTCTTTATCATCGAATATCTTCGCTTAGGATTACGTTCTTTATACGAGGAACGAAGAAGCTTCCTTGCTATTAGGACCTTTGTCGCAGATTGCTTTTTCTCTTCCTCGAATTTATTAAAAATTTATGACAACTTTTGGAAAATTAATTATCATTAATTTTTTTCTTCAAATGATTTAAATATTTAATTTATTAATCGAAAAAAGCAATGATTTCTTTTTTAGAAATAATTTTTATTTGTAAACGATTTTATAGTAATATGACGTTTTTTAATCGATATTAATTATGGTTTAAATATTTTTGAAATGTCGAGCTAATTTTTCAAATTGTAGAAAGAGAAGATAGAGAAGAGAAAATGAGAGAGCTGGAATGAAAAAGAGAAAGAGGAAGTTGGAAGAGAACAGACACGGCATACGCCCTGCGATTTAAGTCGTCAACTTTTATGGGGGTAGTTTTCGTGGAGACGACGGTCCACGGTGAGGAAGCCACATAAAGAGGGGGAAGTTTCTGGTAATATGGCGTCTTACCGCGGAATATGGCGGCAACTGTAAACAAGAGATAGCGACAATATTGAGACAGTGAACATCTTAAAGAAAACCAAGGAAATTCTCCAATGAAATTTTCTCGTATTTAATATTTAACCATTTTTCACGAACATCGAACTTTATCTTTTTATTTCGTATGTAAAGTATTAACAAATAAGGAATAACAATTTTTCTATTAAGAGAGAGATTAGTTTTATTTTAAGATTTTGTTAGAAAGTAATCTAACAATTTGAAAATAGTTTTCATTTTCGTCTTAAGTGAGTAAACTGGATGGAAAATCCGTTTACGTTTATTTCCAGTTAAAGAAATTCCTGTGAACCGTTGTGGATTAAGAAACGAACTGGATTCCTTCTTTTCGGAGTCGTCCTCTTTTCTCGCTAAGGTACCGTTGATTGCATCTCGCATTTGTGTCACGCTCTTGAGTGCCCAGTCGATATGCCGGAGCAAATTGGGAATTGGTATTCCGTTGGTTGTCCGTTCTACGGCCAGACGGATTTGCGAAGGAGCACCTTAGGCAAGAGAACGGCTAAATGTGTCCTCGTACGTGAGTTAGCTTTCCTTCGACACTTAGACTCGGTCAAATCGTTTCCAGAGTACATCACTCTGTTGGAATACTAAGAAATACTAACACGAGAAACCGCGAATAGGAAGGAATGAACACGGATAGGATGTTTGCGGATCACCGATCGCAAACTTCTTCTAGCAATATTGCTTAGGTTAACTCGATCCTTTTCTATATCGTGGTTAGAACTTATATACCAGATCATATTTGCGATTTAACCGAAAATCGAGTACACTGTAAGGAAGATTATTTTAGTTAAGATAGAGATAAGAGAGATATAAAATAAGTGTCGAGATCGGTGGGATAGGGGATCGTGGATTTTTATTTTCACTGATGCTGGATTACAGTCTGTCGCAAAAGGTGTATCCGAAGCTTCTTCTATCTTTCTTCTTTTTCTTTTTTTTTATTATTTTCTTATTCCTACATTCTTATTTAGGAGGATATAATAAAATGCGTAATACGAAAAAGGGAAGATTTGCTTTTGGTGACCTTTTTGTTATCAGCCGACACCAGGAGTCATAGGGCTCGTCGGTAGTTCTCGACACCAACGCGCGAACGAGATATCGATATACTCGACTCTCGATATCCTTCCTCCTTTTTTTTTTTCTTCCTTCCTTCTTTCCTTCCTTCTTGTCTTGCCTTGCCCACTGTCTGGAATATGGGTGCCTCGGAAGACCACAACCAGTTGGGTACTGGGAAGCATCGCATAAAAACTTACGAGCCGTATTTCGAGCTGTCGTGCCGAAGGTTTCCACCGTCTCCACCTCTCCCGTTTTGTCCCCGTTCCTCTTACCGAATTTCAACCCCCTTTCGAATTCACCTCCACCAACGGCTCTCGCATGCAGTTGGGACGCCGCGCGCTCCTCGAAATCCGATTGGAGGGACCTGTAATCTCCCAAAATACTACAATGTGCCCGGAGGGGTTCTCGTTTTCTTCACCCAGATTTGGGATTCTAAATCTTATCGTCTTTTGACGTCATCTTTTCCGAATACATCCGAATATCATCGGCATAGGCTTTCCATTTCCTCATTTAATTAGGCTATAAAACAATTAACAATCCTCTTTTTAGAGATTATTTAATTTATTTTATTTCTACATTATTGATTTCTTTTTTTTATATTTTCTAATCTAAATATTTAAAATTTGATAGACGATTTTTGGAGGAAGAGAATTTTACAATTGTGTTATTTCGTGGGAAATTTATCACTAGGACTGTACCTTGATTTACCTCCAACCGATTCGCCAAGAAATCGAATTACCCCCAGCCTACCGTCGGGAGCGCGGAGAAACCTCGAATTAAGAAACACTGAGACCTGCGGAAAATATCGACGCGATATAAATCAAGGCCTCCTAGAAACCTTCTTTTTCTCGTCTTTAGTTCTCGTTTGTTATCGAGTCGACGCGGATATCATTGTGGAAGAAAAAGAAATAATATAGGTGGGGTTGATAGGGGTAGGTAACGGAAAGGGTGGACATCAAGTTAGTTGGCCCGGGAGATATTTTTCCTATTCTTTTCTTTTTTTTTTACATTAAACGTTGATAAAGATCACCGTTTTATTCGTAATCTCAGCCCCGTTTTAATTAATTAAGTTAAAAGGAAGAAAGAAAAAAAGAAAGAAAGCAAACAAAAAACGTACGATTCGTATATCAGTTTCGATAAAAATCTGTGTCATTAATTTATCGATAAAGTTATCTTAGATAGAATATTACTTATAAAATTTCTTTACCTTTTGTGAGAACGGCCACGTAAAATGTCCTTAAAAATTTTATGTTCTGTAAAGGGATGAAAATCAAGATAGTTAAAAACTTGCTTCGATTACCCCATAAAATGGTATACTCGCATCCTGTGGCATTCTGTTTCTAGCATACTCGCATAGATTTTATTTCGTGTGGTTTATAACCGTAATGTATAGATACATATGTATAAAAATATGAATGTATACACACATATATATAAGAAAAACTAATTCGGTATGCGAGAATTCTTACGTGCATACGTCTCTTCGTGAATTATTGGATTTAAGCGTGGCATCGATGATACTCAAGTTTTATATATAGTTATATTGCAAAAGTATAATATATATGAATGTATTAAAAAATCGAGAAAGAAAAATAATAAAAATTCGTCAGATTAATAGTCTAAGTGTAAGAGTGTTGAGCCGTGGTGTTAGTTCGAACTGACCCTTTACCTCTTCGCGAATTTAAAGAGCCACTCACTGATGTGCCAAGTCGGGGGAAAATATGGGGAGGTCCTTTAAAGCGTTCTCTGCTTAATGGCGCTGAATCACAGATTGCGCGCACCTCTAAATTTGAATTTATTATCGAGCTATGTCCGGCGAAGTGCCGCGTACTATTTCTGGATGGCGATCGTATGTACCATTGAAAAACTTATTCTCTCTTTCAACTATCTTCCATTTAATATTCTTCCCTATTCAATGTTCTGACTTACTTAATTAATTAAATATATATATACTTATATTTTTCAATATTTCTATAAAAAAAATGTTCGCTGCATTAAACGATAAATAAAAAAAGAACCAGAAACTTACGAAGAAAAATTGGTTATCCAGGAAAAAATGTCTCCTCCTCATCTCTCTAGTTGTACAATAGTCATCGCGTTAATACCGATACCGTTTAATTCGTGCGAATATAAGCGAATTTTTAATTACGGATAATACATCGAGATGAATGCACACCAATACATTCTACTTCTTCATGCGTAGAACGGAGATATTCGAGGAACTGTTGAAAGATTACAGGATTCGTAGGTAGAGTTGGAAGCAAGTGATTCGTCAAGGAGTGGTAAGAGTTAGAGTAGGTGGATAGGTAGGTAGGTAGGTAGGTAGGATAATTCCAAAAACGAACACGTTGCAAATCCAAACGAGCCATCAAATCAATGCGACCAGCAAGTTAACCGGATACGCTTCGACGATGATCGGCGTTCCATTCGATCGAGTTCTCTCGCGTTACCGAAGAGTAGAACGTAAAGAGAAAGAGAACGACAACGACAGAGAGAGAGAGAGAGAGAGAAAGAAAGAGAGACAGAGAGAGAGAGAGAAAACACGAGAGAACTACAACGAGAGAAAGAGATAGAGATAGGAATATCACTGAATTCGCGGTTAGAGTCGTTGATAAATTCGACGTGTATCGTTGTAGCAATAAATCAATTATAATATTCCACGGTTGGCTTGGGGTATCGGTTATTAGTAAAGCCCGTCGTCGCTACGGAAGGCGGCCATATATTCACGGGTGTTTCTCTCTATTACAAATTTCGCATTTTCCTGCCGAAACATCGAGCATTGAGAGAAAGGTAGGAAGAGATATCGAAAGAAGGAAAGAAATATAAAGAGTGAGAAGGGATTGGTAGAAGGGGAGGAGAGAGTGGGTGTATTCACCACCCACTCATCCTTCTTCTCTCTCTCCTACCCCCTTTTCCTTTTCCACGTCTGCCTCATCTTTTCTCTCTCTCTCTCTTTTTATCTGCCGTTGCTACTCTTATTTCCCCCTTCTAACCACCACCTCCAACTCTTGCTTTCCCCTCCCCCTTCTATCCTCGGTATCCTCATCCTCCCCGACATTGGAATCCCCTTTCCGTTCGACCTATCCGAAAATCGACGCTCGTCTAACCCGGGGAATTCGCACATCGACGGTGGTCGCGCGCAACGGGCATTATTCACCCTTTATTGGATTTGCCGATTTTTCCGCCACGACGTTGTACGAGTCGGCCGATACGCAACCAACCCACCGTGACGTTTTCCGCGACGATTCGCGCTATGCTTTCCGCAACAACGATGTGCAACAACGTGACGACGGGCGACGATCGTTAAGCTCGAAAGCTCGCAAAACGCGCGCATAAATCCTTCGATCCGATATTAACGCGAAGCTACGCTTTCGCATGAGGAAAGAGGGAGGAAGGGATATAGGGTGGTGTATAGTATACTTTCTCGCTTGTTGTGCATTACGTGGTTTTAGAAACGTTCCTCTTTCTTTAGGGGATATTTTCTGACGAGAGTCGTGTGTAAAACTAGGTTGCATGTTTATTTCTAGAAAATTGCTTTCTTGTTTTCATTTTCTATTTTATTTTTTATTCTCATTGGAGAATTGAAATATTTCGTTGATTCTTAATTTTATGTATAATATAAATTGTATAATTTTCTTATTAGTATAGTATAATAATAATAAAAGAAATTGATTATGATAATTATATATTATTATAGAAGAAATTTTTATTTTATAATCTTACGTTTTATAATGGATTAAATTAATATTTAATTTTTTTTAGAAATTATTTCGATTGATCTTCAATTTCTTAAGTTCCTCGCTTTAAACCATCATACGTTAAAGAAATATTTGTTTGAAAATACTATATAAATATGATGTAGTAGTAGAATATTTTCCTGTTTTTATAGTATTTCAAAAATTGTAGATAGAACGATAACCAAGATAGTTTGGTGGATCACACCGAGTTGGAAGATACTACTCATGTTATTATAGAATAGCGAAAAATCGTGAAGTATATAGCACTTTTTGAGACTGAACTCTTCGGATCTACCTCGATATTACGATATTGAGAAATGTTGAAAGAGAGAGAGAGAGAGAGAGAAAGGGAGAGAAAGGGAGAGAAAGGGAGAGAAAGAGAGTTTGATTCGGCACTTCCGAGTTATTCGTCCAGATCTAAAGATTTGGAACGTAGGACGGTTTGTTCATTTGCATACTTCGCCGATTTCAATGCCTCCTGCTTGCCCTCATCTTTTCCCTTCCTCTTCCTCCTCCTCCTCTTTTCAGTACACTCTCTTCTTTTTCAAAACCCCACACTCGTCCGTGACTTACTTCTTTTTACCGTCTACGATGCAAATTACAATATTCCCGTGGCGTTAGGTCGAATATGAAAATATATGTGTATTGGTTGTTCTCTTGGTCGATCAAAAAAAAAAAATAATATCACCTTTCGTTTCATCTCTTATTCTTAGACGTTTAGAACAAAAAGCTTAGTTTTCGTTAAGCTAGTCGATTTTCTTAATTGTTATACGTTTAATTTACTTTTTAATATTTTGACTGCCATGTTAGTCATTTATGACCGGCCAAAGATTTCTTCTCTGACGCCATGGTGGTCATTGATTTGAACTACTTAAATTGTTTTTTGATTGTGGGCATGTTTAGTATTTTGCTGATTGTATTATTCCAAATATATCATGAAACGTTAACAGCTATTCTGAGTATTATAAATTGCATTGATTCAAGTTTTTCAATATGACCTTTATAACATTTCAAAGTACGATACCGTAGGTCTAGTTAGTCCTTTATAATAGCTTTATATTATAATAATTATATTTTTGGATGATAATTTAGAATATCTGTTATTTATAGAACCGGTACACGTCTTTTAATAAACGTCCAATTTGTTCGATATTTGTTCGTACATTGTTATTATCAAATAAGTTTTGAATCTAAATGCAAGTACTACAAGTACGTAACAGCAGATTTTGTTTAATTATTGTAGAAATGAAGTTCTATGCGTTCGCGTTGTACGAAACGAGATAGTTTATTTACGATATCACACAAGTTGTTATCTGAATTCATTTTTTTTTTTTTAGAAAGAGAAAATTTACTAGCACAAAAGTTTACTCGTTCGATCATGCGAATCAGTAAGGCGAGATTGCGTTGGTTTGTTCCTAGAGAATAATGTTTCCCACGTGGCCGATAGGAGAGAGTATTTTTACCATTTGTGAGAATACTTATTTTCTTTCTTTCTCTTTCTCTCTCTCTCTCTCTCTTTTACTACAATATTTAGATAAAAATTTTACTAATGTATATATACCTACTACGTGTACCCGATTAGAGAGAGAATACGAGAGATGCATATACTTTACTCGAATATGAATAAAGGGGATTATCCGTTAGTTGTTATTCAAAATGCCATTTTTATTTCACTTTTATCGAAAATCCTGAAAAGCAGGACGAATGTACTCTCGCCTGGTGGAAAAGCAATTATTAGTTGAAATTAATAGAGGTAATATTGCCCCGCTTACGTATGTAGCCCGGGCTTGAAAATTAATTCTATGAATGTTTGTGATAGTCGAAGGGAAAAGGGGGAGAGGAGGAGTAGGAGGAAGAGGTAATAATGAAGCCGAACGTTGTCTCATCGATTACGACATATTTTTAACATATCAAATCAAATGAAAAATTACTATTATCGATTTCGTTGTATCGATATATTATGCATAGCAATATAACAATACACGGTCTCGAAAAATCGCGGGTAAATAATATTATTATATTCGAAGAGAGAGAGAAAAAAAAAGAAGAAATAAAGGAAAAAAGAGGATTAGGAGGAGGAACGTCGATGAGAGAGCAGATCTTACGTGTAATCGGTTTGGAAGATCTACAAGTAAGGATAATATTTTCTAAGAGTAGAGAAAAATAAAGGAAGGAGTTAGGAAAAGCAGTTGAGAGGTGGTACATCATCGGTGGCATGCTTTTTTCCTTCCCGCAAGCGTGCTGTCCGATATAATCCGTGCTTGATCAGATTAAACGTTGCACAGGACGAACCCGAGTCCGCGAGAGGGTGTGGCGTTGGAGAGCATCGCTATAGTTAAGGGGGTGAACGGGGTTGGGGTGGTTAGGGTAAAGGGTGGGAGAAAGAAGAGTGGAAAAGGGACAGAGAAATAGAGAAAGAGAGAGAGAGAGAGAGAGAGAGAGAGAAAGAAAGATGGATGGATAGATGGAAAGAGAAAGAGAGAAAGAACATCACGACATCAGCGCTTTACGCGAACCGTGTCCCCGGATGAAAGAGGCTCAAACTCACCGCGCCGTAAAATAACATTGTCCTCTGCGATAGTGGTAGCGTGGGACGAACCTCGACGAAAGGAGGTGGGGGGAGGGTAGAAAGAGGAGGAGGAGGAGGTAGGACGAACGAACGAACGAACGAACGAAGTCCAGAACGCCTCAGACACCGGTCCTGGACTAAAACTCGAACACTTTCTTTATTTTCTCTTACAAACTCGAGGTGGTACTTACGTTAAGTACTGTAGAAACGACGGCAAGTCTGCCTCGTTCAGATCGAACGGGGGAATGGGGTGGGAATTAACGGGGATTTGGTAAAGAAAAGAGAGAATATTCAGGAAAATAATTTCTAACGTTGATCGAGGATTGATTTTTTCAGATATGTCTCAAGTGTTATTTAATTATATCGTTTTATCAATCTTGCAGTTGTATTTTTATTTTATTATAATTTTGTATTATAATTTTGTATTATATTTGTTATTGAATATTTGTTCTTTTCTTTTTCTTTACGTTAGACGATGATATTATTTATAAGAAATTATTTCTGTACTTTCGGTGTTATCAGAAAATTAAGAAGATGTTTCCCCAACTGCGTTGTAGACAACGTTGAACGCGAGAAACGTGAATGGGGCGGATTTTACCGAAACCCTACAGAAACGAAAAGGGCGGTTTGGATGGTAGTAGTGGATAGAGATTATGGCGAGACAAGCAATATTAAGCGACCAGGAACAAAAAGACGACGAGGATCCTGGCACGCTGGATTAGCAGCGATGCACCGCGTTGTCCCGTGAAATTGATACGCGGAGTTGCTTTTTAACACGGCCACGACGAATCTTCGTGGAAGAAGAAGAAGAGTACGGTGGAAATATTCGGTGATTTAGATAACTCGACTCTTACCGAAACAAAAGGGTACGATTTGTAACTGGGAGGAGAAAGAGAGAGAGGGGTTACTTGTTACGGTGAAACTATTATTAACGCAGATACAACGTGAATAATTATAATCGATGATTTTTATTTGCCTCTTTTGTAAAGGAAAATTATATTTTTTACTCATTGTATTTGTTATTTTATTTTTCGAATAAATGCTAACGGAGAAGAAAGAAATAGTTGAGAGAGAGAAAGAATCAGGTTAAAAATAGTTTGGTATAGATCAAGAATCAAGAAAGATCGACCAGTTATAGGGAAGGAAAAATTGAAAAAGGAAAGAAAAGTCTTGCCCTTTTTATTAGATCACACCGAGTGTGACCAAGCTGTACGTACGTTCAACTTGACTCGGTCACTCGGCTCCTGTCCGAGCGTATAAATGTCTCCGCGCCTTATTCCCGAGTCCTCCCCTCTTTTTTCGATCTACCCTTCAGGCACTTTTTTACGTCACTAGGAGAGGAGTCAAGCGTCTCCTCGACGTTATTTTATCGAGCAACGTGTTCCTTCCTTCTTTCATTTCGGTTTCTCTATTTCATTTCGATTAATGTTACGTGTCTTCTCGTGCGTTAGTTTCTTTTATATAAAGACGCATAATAATATATCTCTTTTGGTTGGAAATAAATATTGTCATTGTATATTAATTTGTTAAATTAACAAAATTTATTTAATACTTTGACTGTTACGTTGGTCATTTCTGATGGGTCAAGGTTTCTCTTGTGACATCATGGTGGGGTCATCGTTGACCGGAGCATTTGAACTATTTAAATTATAAAAGTTGAATGAAAATTTACAGTTGGCGCATTTAGAACATCACCGTTAAATAGATATTACTTTGAAATAAAAGTTGCATTATCGAACAATTAACAATTTTTATTGGAGAACCGAAAATCAAAGATTAATCTCTACGAATCTGAGCGAAACATGTGATTTCGGTGTGGCAGTCAAAGTGTTGATACAATGTTTTCAACAAAAAAAGAAAAAACGTTACGTCGGTGTATAATATGGAAAAAAGAATAAACAAGAGTCCAAACTTTTTTTTGGTTATTAGTTTTTTATTTCTTTTTTTCATAGTCTACGATTATAGAAGAATATTCTCGATAAAAAAAATATCATTTTAGTTTGGAAGGAGAGATAGTAATAGATTGTCCATATAGTGATCGGGCACCTTTCCTGCGTCGCTTATTGCATCGACGCTGCCTTCCTCGCAATTAGATTTTGCGTTCCATCTGAGACACTGAAGAGACCCTCCGGGGCTAGCAGCCCTTCCTCCGTCGTCCTGCCTAGCCGTCAATAAAACAATTCGCTGACCTGAATTGGCCCCATTGCCTCGAAAAGAATGACTTTCCAGGAGAAAGTTCTACCTCTTGTGAAATATTAGACGCGATTCGCTTGGGGTCTCTCTCTCTCGACTCGAAAGAGAAGGTTAACCTTAGAATTGGTCGATAAAAATGAGATTTTAAAATGGAGCGTCATAAAAAAAGAAAAAGAAAAAGATAAAGAAATAGAAGATAAAAAATAAAAATCCCTTCTTTGAATTTTTCACACTCTCCGAATCTTTTGTTGAAAAAGAAATTCTTAAAAAGAGAAAAGAATTAATTTTTCATATTTTTATCAATCATACGAATATGACAAATATACATTACTATTTATTAAAAATAACTAACAAGGGTTTATTGCAGAAGAAGGAGGGGTGTTGGAGGTTCGGGGGTAAGTTGAAGTAACCGCGAAACCGGGGATCTAGGATTTTTATCTAGCCGTAAAGCTTAATCCCCTGACGCAAAGAGAGAGAAAGAGAGGAGGCGCTCGTGCGCTAAAAAGTATTTTACGAGCTGCTTATACGTTTCAGCGGTCACCCTGACACCGAATCCAATTTTCCCGATAGGATCTTTAGTAGGGATCAGGTGTTAAAGGTCTAAAGTTCTCTCTCCTTTAGAAAACTCTTATACGCGCCGACTGACAAACTCGCACGATCGTCGATCAATCGATTCACCCTATTTCACGGACTCTTGCTTAAATTTACTTCCATGTTGTTGTTGTTGTTGTTGGATTTAATTTACTTCCCTTTCTTTTCTTTATTTTTTATTACAATAAATACAATCCTTTTAGATTTTGCGATATCAATGCGTTAATTCAGCTATTCTATTAAATATTTTTTTAAAGAATTATGAGATAATCTAATATTCTTAAATTCTACGTTAAGATGAAGTATAATATTTGTAATTTCTTTATCGATCATTGGAAGAAATCGTTTGGTGAACGTAATAACAGTCGATGGGTTTTTATACCGTTCACCAAGGTATATTACCATATTTTAATATTTCTCATGGCGTCTTCCTAAACGCGGGACAGATAAAATGCTTTACGGCGTCGAGGAATTAACCCTTGATTTCCGCGCATTACTCTCGGCCTGAGAGTCTACCGGGAGATAAAGGGGTGGTTCCTTCCTTACTATCTCCGTGGCATAATGGCCGACGAAGAAGGGTACCGTTCATCGCGAGATATAATGGAGCCACGTCGCGCTCCCGTACGACATGTACACCCTAGATTTATGGTTTCTTTTATTTAGGGAAATAATGGAGCAAAGTTAGCGTGAAGCCTGTACCTACTTCACTCTTTCTCTTTCTCTCTCTTACTTGTTCATACACTTTTAAACCGTCACACTTTGAAACTAACGAATTATCATTTCGGTAAAGGATCGATATAACATTTATTTTTTCTTAATTGTATTTAGATATCAAAAAAATTAACGTTATGATAATTACAAATTTTACGTTGAATTAGAAAAATGAATTGGATAGAAGTTTAATGTACTAATTTAAATATAAATATTTTTGATATATTAGATGTCGAGTCATAAGTAACTTTTGATGCAACTAATTGGCTAATACATAAATTAATATAATTTTTTATCTAATAGAAAATGCATTCTCGATGAATGAATTGAATATTATTTAATGTTACTTTTACACGAAGCAAAGATGAGTTATTAGTTTTGATTTGAATGTTGACACTGTTTCAATAAGAAGCATAGTGGTGTATATCATTTTGTTACTTAATGAAAGTAAAATAAATGTATGTGATAAAACAAAATAAACTAGAAGTTACTTATGACTCGACCTAATATATATTTTTAATAAATACATAGCGTCTTTTTTAATTGGTCCATGAATTTTTCGGATAAACTAATGTATTGAGATGCCTAGAAAAGCGCATAAATATATTTTAAAAAAAATATATTAATCGGCATATGAGGAGATAGCTTCTGGGTAACTGGAATATTAGTTATATTCCTTTGATCACATCTGTGACGTTTCATAAACGACTCGATTTCGACACCTTGCATTTCTCATCTCAGGAACGGGGAAGTGAGCGAGTGAGTGAGTGAGAGAGAGAGAGAGAACGAACGAGAGATGGTGAGAGGGTGCGAAGGTCCGTCGAGTCGGTATCAATATTCATCAGCGTCCTATGTTCGGCGGGTTCAAATTCCTAGGATTATCCGGAAACTTCACGTTGCTCCCTCCTCACTATCCTTGTGCAATACTCGCAGTAGCGCAAAGCGAGAACAAACGCGAGAGTGAGAGAGGAAGAGAGAGAGAGAGAGAGAGAGAGAGAGAGAGAGAGAGAGAGAGAGATCGGTGGCATTCGCCGTGATGCTCCACCGCGGGATTCTAATCCGGGTACGCGGGCGTGTGTGACGTCATATTGCATAACAATTAATCAAGGTGCGATAACAGCTAGCCGTTGCGACGGAGTGGGAAACCCTGATAATCATTTCACCAGGCAGCTTAAAGTGCCACTAGTTAACGCTAAGCCGATTTAAAAGCGATTTAATATCCGGAATATTATACCTAGATTTCTCTTACTCTCTCTCTCACACACACCCACACACACATACACACACTGTGTCTCTAGTTCTCTGTCTCTCTTTCTATGACTATGTCTATCTCTCGTTCAGTCTCAACTCTATTTGTTTCTCTTATCGGTCATCAGATTACCGATGCTGGTTACTTTACGTCATTTATTCTTCTTCTTATTTTACATCTAACGAAAATATATTTGAAATATAGGAATATCCAAATATTCTTAAATTGTTTGATACGAATATGCATGAAAGATTAATAAGAAAACATTGACAATCCAGTTAGATACGTTTTTGTAGGAAATAATGTATTTTCCTCGTATCTTTTCTTCATCTGTTACTCTCATGCCAGTCGAGTTCGAGATTCTCGTGATACAAACTGCAGTTAATATATTTACAACGTTTACAACGTAAATTGGTGGAGTGGGGAGGGTTTAAAATATTTTCTTATTTCAATTGCAACACCGGGTATTTTTGTAAATCTCGATAAATTTATAAAGTTAGTAGTACCATCGATTGATTAATAACTCGAGCTAGGAAAAACTTTCCAACTTCGGTTTATTATACGTAGGTATCATAACTCGAAACGAAACGATATCTATATGTATCCCACGTCTGTGTGTTAAGGGTTAATAAATATTTTTGAAACAAACTCTTTTGAAAGCTCTCGCGAAAAGACTCGTGCACGAATCGAGAACGAAGTTTTTTTTTCTTTTTATTCTTTTTTCTCTTCTTTTTTTCTTTTAGATTGAGAGAGTTTTCATCGAATCGGAGTTTCATAGGAGTTGGCCGAGGGAACCGGTGGCCGGAAGCCAAACACACTTTTCTTTCGTCTCCTGCTGTGTATCAAAACGTCCTGTCGGAGATGCGGCCCAATCCGAGCACGGATTTTCCGATATCGTCGTCAGGAGAAATGTGTACCTCCGTTATCATCATTTTCTTTACGAGCAGAGAAAGAGAGAGAGAAAGAAAGTATCGATATGAAAGTAATAAGTTTCAAAAGTATAAAGAATTCTTTTGGATATCTTTGAAAATATCTATCTATCTATTTATCGAATCATCTTTCACTATCATCATAGTACTACACGGGCTCCCAACATCGTACTACTAATAAGTGGTGGCACCAGCCACATGCTAATGCATAATGCCGATCAAACAACTGTTTAAGCAGTACCAAGTTAAGTGCACCCTATTCTTTTCTCGTACTACGCCACCCTTCCTTTCTCTCATTCGGATTTTTCGAACGACAGGAATGATTTTGTCCAATAGAAACGAATAGAAAGCTATTATGTTTTACATTATGTTTCGTTTTAAGAAATATAAAATATATTTCTTTTTTTTTTTCTTTTCCTTAATCCTTGGTTAGACGTAAATAATTCAACAAATTTGATTTATCGACTCGTTTAAATTACTATTTTAATTATACAATATTTATTGTTTTATTTTTATTTTCTAATATATGAAACGTGCAAAATAATAGTATTTTCTTTTTGTTTAAAGATAAGAGTAATTTAGATGATTTTTATTTGGTTTATTTATTTGAATTTAAATACGCCGTTCGGGTATTATTTTGAAATAAAATAGCTAGTAGAGGTGACAATAATTTAGCAACCAACGGTGGACTTGTATATCCCATTTTCGTAGGATGCTGATTGAGGACAGATGCACGAGTAGGGGTAGTAGTGCAGTATAACGGTATAGATGAGGGTACCGAAAGACAGAAAGAGAGAAAGTACAACGAACTCCCCTCTTCGTTCTGCAAAAATACAATAGCGCACTGGCTCTCTTTAGCGTGGCCATAGGCGACCCGAAAATCACTCGTCTATGACAAAGAACCGTGTTCGCGCTGCCGCAAATATGTTGTAAATATTCCAAGCTGAGATCGTCTCAACGACCTATAAGTATACAAAGATACTTGTTTTTAACCTCTGAACTGATTTTCTTTCCATTTATTTCATTCAACGTTAAATATTAAATGTAATAATTTAAAAAAAAAAGAAATTCTTTTTCAACAAGAATCTAACCGAAAAATATTTCATTTCGATAGAGAATACGAAATATTATTGATTTTTCGCGTAGAAATAAAAATAAAACCTGAATAAAAAATAATTCAAGAAGAGTATGTATACCAAAATAGATTTAAATAAAAAAAAAAATATCTAATTGCAACAAAATATGAAAAATCATGAGAGGAGAATCGGTCGGATCTAGTCGGAAGTCTGTTTCGTTTCCATAAAATCTGGTCCTCGCACGAGCGACCAAAATCCTAATTAAACGGCAGATTCGAATCGTCCTTCCTTCCCTCTCCCTCTCCCTCTCTCCCCCCATCCTCGTACAAGCTTAATCCCGGGAAAGCGCCGATAATATCGAACTATACGCTGAGTTAATTAAATTAAAATACTCGTATAATAGCGTGCCAGATGGCACGGCCAGGAACACATAACTTGGTATCGAAGAGGGGTACCCCTCTTTTTCGACTATCGTCCTCACCGTTCCTTCTCTACCCTTACGAACGCTATAATACGTAACTCGTTTGGCCTTGCAGGTTGACAAAAAAGCAAAGGGGGTGGAACCGTCGCGGGATTTTGCTTGGCCAAAGCGTTTAGGGGAACTTTCGGTCACTTTTCTTAGACACTTTTAGGAGTCTCTTGACCTCTTAGTTCTTTTCTTTTTTTTTCTTCTTTTATCTTGCACAAAGAGACTACATAGTAACTGTATATATTTTTTCTTTGTTCCTCGAATTTGTGGACTTTTAAAGAATTTTCTTCAAATGTACGAACGGGATATTAACAAAAGTATACTCACATAAATATTTAGTATCATTTTGGTCAATTTCTCTTTTTTGTTTCTTTGGTATTATTTAATAGTCTTGTAATAAAAATAAGAGAATCATACAAGTGAACTGGTTGATAGATAATAGATATTATCGATAAGATAAATCTTAGAAACGCAAATCGATAAGCCGAAGATGATTACCTATTTACCAATGACAATCGAATGGTTATTTAGTTTCATGGGGTGAGAATCGAACCGCAGTTTAGTATTACGGATGCCCAAGGCAGGTCGTTAGCGGCGTTGTCGCAACATATGCGCTCGGCAGGCTCCATATGGGCCACCATGGACCCAAATCCATAGCCCCAGAAGCTAAAGGACGTTCGTCAAACTAGGGATCGATATTATTCCGTTCCTTAATCGGCCTGCTTTGTGGCTTTATTCGATGTTTTCCGTGGCTTAGAAAAACATTTTCCATACTTAAGAGAAAGATAGTATTTGCTTCTTGTTGAGATATAAGTTTAAGCTGATTATATTAATTAAAAACTATTATTGGTATAGTGATTGGTGATATTGTTTGAAAAGAATACAGGAAAGAAAAAAAAAGATAAAAAGAAAATAGTTAAAAAGAAGTAAAGATAGTATTTACAATAAAATATTATTGGCAACGAAGTATAGTTAATATGTTAGAAGTGGTATAAAGTATCATGAATTATATAGGAGGCAAGGTAACTATAATATCCATCGTAGTCTCGTTGCGGTGTCCTTATTGCGAAGTAGACACGGTCAGTGATGACTTTAAATGCGACCATATGATGAGGGGGTTCTAAAAACCTGGTATTTTTCACGAGCATTCATCGTAGTATAGAAGAGTCGTCGTAGTTGTAGCTCACCCTCTGAAACGAGGACGAGTTTGTTGCAGCAAGTGCGTGTATGGTGTAGTAGGACTATCACGAAGGCGAAGAAGAGTAAGAGAGCCCCTGCAGAGTGAACGAGAAAGAGAGAGAGAGAGAGAAAGAGAGAGAGAGAGAGTGTGAGTGAGTAAGTGAGAAAGTGAGATAGAGAATACGGGCAGCAAGCAGGTTGACTAGCTTTGTCCATGGTCGATGATGACGATGGGGTCGGTCTCCGCACAGATGGGCCGCTAATCTCATTGAAAACTCATGAGGACTCTCAGGGGCACCAACGGGGGTTGTAGCTTGAACCCTGGCCTGGAAGGAAGGCGGCTGACTGGCTGGCTGGTCTATGGGCTCTTGCATGTGGGCCAAGCATCGTACCAACCACCATATGTCCTACGTATATGCATACGAGTACGAGATCGCGCGTGGCATGTGCCATCGAGCCTATGTAGCTTTTACGGATGAACTTTTCTATCCAGCCTTGACTTGTTCTTCTTTCTCACCATCATTTTTTTCTATGTGTGTTTTTTTTTGTTTTTTTATATATATATTCCTGCTGATGTATCAGAATATTTTTTGGGGTAGGGTGGGGGGGTAGAACCAACGGAAGTACTCTGGAAGCTTTTCCAACGGATACTCTTACGAATATTCTCCATACATATTTAAGGTTGCTTGTCCACCATTAAGATCATCGTAGCATAACTCCCTGGCGAGTTGCTTTCTCATGCATATTCCTTGGTTATAACAAATGCTTACGCTAGGAATGTACATGGTTTAAGTGTTAGAGAGAAAGAGAGAGAGAGAGAGAGAGAGATGGTTGGAAAGAAAGGTTGAGAGGGAAAGAGAGAGGGAGGGAACTCCGGCACGCACTCTCCAGGCATACGGGGTTGCTTTACGAGCGGACAACTAAGGTATGCTTTAGATTTCGTCCTTGCTTCTCTCCTATCCTTCTCTTTCTCTCTTACTGTATTTCTCTCTCATTCTCTCTCTGTCTTTCTCACTCACTCATTCCCACTTTCGACTTGTTCTTCCACCTCCGGCATTGCTGTGGTTTTCGTAATGTGCCCGTTACTACGAACCAAGGTAGAAAGCTTACCCAAGGAACGGGATTTTATACCCCCTTAGATATCCTCGCTAGCGATGCACAAACCGTAACCGTAGTCCGTCGCAACTCGGTGACTTCGCGATACGCTGCACGTAAACCCTCTTTCCACTTTCCAAGCAGCAGATACCAACTGTCTGGTGTCTTCTTCGTCTTTCCTTCTTTTTAATTTCACGCGTTATGTTTTTTTTTTCTTTTTCTCATATTCTTCTTAATTTTTATTTTCCTCGGTTCTCGTTTTTCGTTTGCGTTGTTGTTGTAATTATTCGATAGCACGCATAGAGGTATTTTTATTATTTAGAATATTTCGATAAGAGATCGGAAGGAAGAACGCAGGTGTCCGGTTAGTTGTAAGTCAAAAAGAATACGTCAAGATCGGTCCGAAAATCGAGAGTTTCGAGAACAAATTACACACGGGACAGACTTAATCTAGATTCGTTTTCTCTAGGGTATTTCTAGAAGAGAATCAAAGTCACATCTGTGAGATTTAGAAGAACGTCACGGACGTCCTGGATCTCCTCGAGGTTAAGATTGATGACGTCTCTTGCGTTTTCTCTTTTTCCTTGTTCTATCGCGAATACGTCTTTCTCAAGAAGTAAAGGAGGGAGAAGAAGGGTCAAAAGGAAGATACGATTCCTGACTGGTAACAGCTAACGTTTCCCTAACGTTTTATGTGTTCATTAAATTTATCCAAGATTAATTTCATTGAAATAACACAGATTTCTTATTAATCTTTCTGAAATACTTTTACCCAATAAACAAATTATATTTTCTTTCTTTATTAAATTTAACCAAGATAGAATATTACTTCTACAATTTTTTTAAATTAATTATAATTTGTTTAATATCGTGAAGAGATATTTTTCTTTATCTTTGTTAATTAACTTATCCAGAAGATGAAAGATATTAATAGAAATTAGGATATTTTTCTCCCGATAAGAAATATCGTAAGGAACAAAAAAATACGATGAATTCTATTTGAAAAAAAAAAAATTCAATTCATGCGATAGTTTGCAGGAATCGAAGTGCAAACGGGACAAGACGGATCGACGCTTGCGATTAAACGCGTCGTCGGGGTAATCTATTCCGCGTAACGGGAAACAAGTTTCCTCGAGATGGGTGGTTGGATAGGGAGGGGAGTAGGTGAAGGGGGAGGATATAGGGTGGGGTAAAATCGTCGTCCTGTAAGGTCCTGCCGGGGTCTGGGCGTCGTTCATCATTCGTCGGAACGGCGAAACGCTCGGTAGGTTTGGCTTTTCGGGGCAGAGGAGAAAGATCTGCATAGCGAGTCGGCATCTCGGGACGAGCGAGCTAAGTGCGGGATTATGCAAAGTAGTGGCCATACAGTATAAAAATACGGAGCGACTCTGCGCCATCTTTTCCGGACCATTCTAATAACTCCCTCTCCGTACTCCCCTATTTCACCCTCTTTCCTCCTCTTTACCTCCTAGTCCTCATCGTCGTCGTCCTCGTCGTTCTCGTCGTCGTCGTGGTAGTCGACGACGCAGAACCTTCTTCCTCCCCTCTCCGACCCTTCTTCTTTATCCCTCTAACCACTCTTTGCTCGAATAAGATTTCAGCAAATATAACCGTAAAACTGTCGACGAAGCTGCCGTCTACGTACCCAGTGACTCTCTGAACTTCAATTTAATATCAAATGAAATGACGCTAGCCTCTGTTCATTGATACAAATTTTTTGTTCTAATTTGATAAATTCATATAAACGGGTTGTGGTAGAAAATAAACCTTTGTTAGTTGTTTGAAATTTATTCTCGATAGTGTAAAGGATAGAAATATCTGTTCAACTTTTTAACGTTAGATAGAAATAATTATTTTTACCAGTTAGCGCGATGTTACTGGACTTACGTTTATTTTTCGCTAGACAATTTGTTCAATTTAAAGATCGAAAAAAAAAACTAATCATATGACTAGAATAATAGGTTTCGATTGAAGCTTCATTATTGACGAAAATACTTCGTATTAAAATCCGTGTTTCATATTGAATGACTATTTTTAGAGATTCATTCTAGATTGCATAGAATAGGGTGATACGTAAATGTATTTAAGAGCATGTTTATAGAAGTGGAGAGTAGTACGAGAGAGAGAAAGAGAGAGTACACTATGGAGTAGTTATCGATACGAATCAAATCGATGTTAACAGAATGTTTTCTAAGAGCATCGTAGCACATGGCGAGTTTTTAATACCAGTCATCCACTATGATTAATGATTTTATACGTAAAACACCTATCGTTTATTTAGATACATTGTGACTCGTCATATTTGGTACCTAACAGAATCTACGAGTAATGTTTGGAAGGGATCAATGATTATTAAAACCATTATCATATTTTTATACTCATTCATAAAGAATGATTTAGTAAAATCATAGACTTTTCATTATTTTCAGAAGAACATGTATATATATTTGTCTTACCTAACTTCGAAGATACGGGTTTTTAGAAAACAAACGTCGGATCGTGTTCAAAAGGATCCAAGAGGTTGTAAGAAGTTTCTTGCTTAAGTTTTGGAAAGTACTTGAGCAAAAGGGCCTCACGTTTTCCACGTGCGAGTAAGAGACGCGAGATAGCGCCATCTGATAAGGTCGCTTGGTAGTCGCATTAATTTTCCTCGTAGCTCTCTTACTATACCCGTATTCTCTTCTCTCCCAATTCTCTTGTTACTCTGTTATTCCTTCTCTTTGTCTCCTTTTTGTGAATGTCCTATACTCTCAAAGCTTCAGCTTTACTCTACTCTTTCTGTCTCCCTCTCCCACACTTTCTGGGTGTTTCTGACAATGATAGTGTTGGTGATGGTAATTGTGACGGTGGTGATGGTGGTGGTAGTCACGTTAGTAGGACGACCTTACGCAGAAACGTTTCTCCTTGGCGTTTAGGTAAGGTATTCACGTAACACATAAGCAACGACACGCGAGCAGCCCACCGTGTGCACAGAGATAAGAGCCAAAAGTGGCATCTTAGCGGCACTTCGAATTAAATTCCCGACGGCGTGCATACAACCTCTCTCTCTCTTTCTCTATCGCTTTAGTCTCTATCTGTTCTTCTCTTAATATCACCGGAACGATATCAACACGAGTAGGCAGGAGGGGAAGGAACAAACTTCTACAGCGTGCAAAGGTACCGAGGTATACATCTTGAATTCAAATTTCGCGCCAGTTCCAAAGGGTCGAGTTTATCTCTCCTGTTTCAGTTAGAAGTTTAAGTTTAGCCTTAGTGCGAACGATTTCGATGAATACCGATAATAATAATTATTCCAACCAATCTAATCAAGAAATTTCGATTATTCTTATATTTGATTATTATTATTTTGTTTTTTCTTCTAAAAATAAATAATCAAAAACGTTAAGTTTAATACATAACGTCTAAGAGAGAGAGAGAAAGAGAGTAAGTTTTGTGAAACAGAAGTGTCCACTTTATATGCATGACCTCGGTAATAAGTCAAGGAATTGCTCGCACGTCCGTAAAATCTAAATCGTCTGCACTCATCTGAAGAGAGATCTACGTTCTCTGCCCTCTTAGCCGTAGAAACGAGGCCGGCACACCATGCTCATTCTTCTACTCGGTTATTTTAAGAATCCTCCAAACTCGTTACACATTCAATTTATCAGAGACTCGGTTACGAGACAAGGCTAGATTTGGAAAATGTTCACTTCAACTTTTTCTTTATTTTTTTACTTCGATATAATACTACTTGTACTTTCAATATTTTATTCTTGTGATTTGAAATGGGACAGTTTTTTGACTTTATTAGAAATTTGAGAATAGATTTTAGGTAGAAAAAAGAAAAAACAAATACAAAAAGGCAATTGGAAGTGGATGATTCAAATGAAATATGGTTCGAGCAAGAACGAGCAGATTTTCGATGGTACTGCTAAAGCTTTGGAAGAAAAAGAAAAAGGATAGAAAAAGGAAGAAAATGAGAAAGAGAGGGAGAGAGAGATAGAGTTGAGGAGAAAGAAATCGTGTTAATGGTTGATTGATAAACGAGCTCTCTTCATCGGGTCTTCATCGGGCGCATATTTATCACCGAACTCGGTAACTTTGCTTCACCGAATCCGGCCGCTTTTCCAGAACTTCTGCCAGCAAAGCGAAAAACGTTGGCAAGCTCGAGATAACGGCTTCTCGTTCGGGAAAATCGAGAGAGAAAGAAAAAGAGAGAGAGAGAGAGAGAGAAAGAACGAAAATTATTAATTCATGCGTCTGCGTGTTCGAACGAATATTCCGTCTTTCAGTTTTATAAACGACGGTCAAATGGAAAACGGGTCGAGGTGATTAATTTTAATACGAACTAACCTAACTACTATTTTTTTTTCCTCTACTTTTATTTTTTATTTTTTATTTCGAAACGACGACGACGACGACATCATTATCGATATATTCTTTCGATAAATTTATTAGATACGAATCGGATGAATAAAGGAATTAAGAATTAAGTTAGTCTCTTATTTGCAGTTGATGTTCTTGTAATTATATCTATCGTGATATATTTATGACTTATCTTATCCAATAAAAGAAAGGGAATATATTTTCTAGAAATATATTCAATTCGTAACGATCGATTTGACCAAACTGAAACACTTTGCCATGATGCAAGGTGTCCCCCGTTCCCCCACAGTGCTCTGATCTTCCCTGCGTTAGATGTCAGTGTTAACAGCTTCCACGTGCCTGACACGTGTCACAAGTTAGCGTGTGACAATCGCACACGTTTAACTTGGATCACTTAGTTATAACCTGTACTACTACTACCATTCTCTACGATCGATTTAAATCTTAATAACAATTGTCACTGACATTTCCAAAATTTGTCGTGTTTAATTAAAAACCTTCTTTTTGTTTTTTTAAGTATCAGGAAAATCTGTTCCACTTTTTACATCGGCACCGTGTGGCTCTTGCCATATTTCATATATATATTAATTATTATATCATATTATTTATATCTTATATATATTAATTATTATAAAAAATGCATCCTGGTGGGACGTAGGGACATAAAGATATTGTTTAAACGTGAAACCAATAAATATGTATAAAATATATTTGTCCTTAGAAATGATACTTGGTCGAAGACCTAGGAAAGAAAAATAGTATAAAACGGAACGAAGAATAAGTACGTCGTTGTCGTCTTTGAGTTGCGAGGAGCGTGGCAGTACGATTGGCAATAAATATGGTCTATATAATCCAGGAATGGTTCTGGAAAGATACAGAAGAGCTTCAGGACTCCCTACAGTGAGACGCGTGTCACACATAACGTCGTCGTAACGACTTTTCCAACTTTACGACTCTCAATTAGGATTAAATCCGATTTCTGCCGTTAAAGGTATCATGTAGTGTCGGTCTCTATCAACTGGTCAAAAAATCGTTCTTTGATACAAGCACAAAGTCTACGAAGTAAAATGAGTACATATATTTAAAATAAATTTGAGTTAGATCTTGTTTACGTTTAAACGATAACTTCTTAAGATTTTCTTCAAAAATGGAATACATATTTGATAAAAGGTAAAAAGTATCAGAAGAAAGTTCGATAGGAGTAAGGCAGAAAATCGTGTATCTACGGAAAAGGTTTGTTGGGTGAAAGAAAGGGTGGAAGGGATGGGTATCTCAATCGAAAAGTCATTACAACTTTTTGCCGACTCAATCAAGAAGTTAATGTCCTTTAACCTTTCCAGATATTCCCCGTAGATTTTCTTGAATCACGACGGTAGGAACAACGTAAAAATCCGACATCTCTCACATGCGCGATAAAATAGATTACCGCTTTATGATTGATCACCTATTGCCGTTATCTAACAAAACTCGTAGATTTGTTTTTCGTCTTTTTGTATACTTTTTTTCGGTTTGTTTATTTTCCTCGATACAGGACGATTAACTAACGTGTTAGACAATATATATATATATGTATCTAGATATAATAATCGTGTATATATATATTAAAGATATTTCCTTCATAAGTTTGGCAACTATCGTATGTCATTTAGTTAGGATCGAGAATACGTGTATCGAAGCGACGAGAAACGGAGATAATTCGTCAGGAAGATAATCCTCGAAACGATGATCCCTTTACGGAGTTCGGTGTTACCTTCTGTCTAACGCAGTCGATTTAACGCGCCTCATTTCTCTTTGTCAACGAGTCGTTCGTTTCGGCC
The DNA here is from genome assembly GCA_023678845.1 of Mischocyttarus mexicanus. NCBI lineage: Eukaryota > Metazoa > Arthropoda > Insecta > Hymenoptera > Vespidae > Mischocyttarus > Mischocyttarus mexicanus. The sequence continues at coordinate 4,648,212 of JACGTP010000001.1, forward strand.
AATGACCACGAATGAAGATCTATAGTATGAAATGAAATAGAGAACGAGAGAGAAAGAGAGAATAACGTTTGTTCGTTGATGATTAGATCCTGATAGAACGATCCTATAAAACGTGTATAAATTTGTATATCCTATAATTTATTGTCACCGAAGTCACAGACAATACTCGATGGAATACTTTATCCTCTCATCCTCTCTCGGAAACGAGAACAGGTTTCAAAACGAAACAGGTGTGTCAGCAGAACTGGGATCGTTCCACAGCTTGCAGAAAGTGCTGATTCCGAAAGGATCGATACAAATTTATCTTTTAGCTTTCATCGTTTTCGCGTTGAATAATCGATTGTATCACGTAAATTTATAAGTATACATATATATATATATATAAAAGAACACACACATATATATATAGATAATTTTTTTTATTATTCCTTTTATTTATATTATTTAGAAATAATAAAAAAAATAATAATCATTAGAGTAGAAAAAATGTATCTATCGGAGATTCAAAATTGAGTAGGTCGGCTATAAAATAAAACCCCTAAAAAAAATAGAGAAAGAAAAAGAGAGAGAGAGAGAGAGGGAGAGAAAGAGAGATGAAACGAAAGGGCCAACGAACTGGCGTTAAAAATATTCAAGATCGTTCGTCAGACAGTATTACAACATAAAGCATCCAACCCTCGCGAACGTTGTTCACGCGATCGGCACTACCACCATCGTCAACGTAACCAGAATTCTTTGGAGAAGAGAGGATTGCGCAACGCGTGTGAACGAGAATAAAAGAGAAACGGGGGTTGAGGGAAGGGGTATGGGTGGGGGTGGATGGGTGTCGGGGTTTGTAGATAGGTATATGGGTTTAGGATGAGTGGGAGGAAGGAGCCGTCGACGTAGACGGGCGATCCCGGGCACATGTGTCGAACCTGAAATATGTAGGCGTGGTCTAGATGGGACTAACAGACGCGTCCCGACGACCGAATATGTTCACCCCCTTTGCTATGCTCCACCCTCGAATAGTAGTCGACGATACGCGATTGGCCGGCACCACTCTCGGTCGTCTCCACCTGCCGTCGAGCTACCCTCCACGAAGCAACCCCTAAATACGGGGGATGCGCGAACAGTTCCCTCATTTTATCCTCGGCAACGCCGAAACGCGCGTCCAAGGCAGACAGTGTTCTCCGGATTCTAATAGGATTCAGTGCGTGGATTCTAATCCTCCTCCAGCCTCGGATCTTGGACTTCTTGTGATTCATTTTTAACGATTATATCAGTGTTATTTAATGTCATCGAATTAAATAGGTGTCTCTTTATTGATAAAAAGAAGTAGTAGTAGAAAATAATAATAATAAGAAGAAGATAAAGTCGTCGTGTTTTCTGAGATTTCAGCGAACAGAACGAGTTGCGCTTAACACGTGCTCCGGGTAAGTGTCGTGTTATATTATAGATTATTATTATTCATATTTATTTGGGTAGAAATTAGATTATTTTATTGTTTATATTTCTTCCCAATGGTAACACGATTACAAATTTATCTTATTAAGAATATTCGCGGATTATTAATGGATAATATGTAGATGCATGCACGATTTAAGATCTATTAACTTCCCTCTCCCAGACACCCGATCAATCATTTCTGTATGTCTCCTCATTGACGGGAAAATTGTCGCAGGTTGATCATACGGAGCTAGCAGGATGACAATGGAAGATCGTACGGGTGGCATCGATCGTGCCGCCCCCGCGACATCGACCACGGCTACGACGACACTTTTAACATCGAATAGTCCATCAATGATAAGCGATGTCACCTCGGATGCATCTTATCCGCTTCAACGTGCCAGTAAGCGTTCATTCGACGTTGCGTTTCTCGTAGCACCGGATGAGAATCTCGCACGTAGGCAGAACGAAAAGTTGAGACTTATTTCGAGTAGAAAGGATCGTACCAGAGAATCTATTACATTGGATAATACTTTGGACGTTAATGATAGATTGCCGCAAAATTTGACGATTAAACATTACGACAGCGATTCCGGGTCGCAAGAAAGAAGAAGATTGATACATTGTACCGAAAATTCTCTAAGTCCACCTTACGTATCTTCGAGAATCGATGTCCGGTAATGTTGGGGTTAACGTTCTCGGTGATACGTACCAACTCGTGTACAAAAGAGTCCAAGCCCGCCCGGATTTACGACGCAACAATCGTTATTGAATACTTGTACGGATTCCTTGGATCCGAGTTTAACTTGCAGCAAAGTTTACGAGAACAGCTTGCAGTGTAACGTTGACAGACACGGCGGCGAATCCAGAAGCGCATTCACCAAGGTACACCTTGGTAGTCAAAGAAATGGTTTTACCGACGACGGACAAACGTCACCGAGATCATCAATATCGCCGGACGATCGAAGGGAAGGTTATCAAGAAAGCGTTAGTCCTCCGGTAGTTCCTTTAGCAAGTGCGGCTACTTACAAATATGCCAGCTTTCCTAGCAAAATGACTTATCCATTTTTGGTCGGTCCCGAGACAGCGAATCAACCGAGTATTTTGGAGAATTTAAAAATTCCGCAAATAGCACAACCACCCAAAGTACCCAGCCCAAAAGTAGCAGCCTTTCGACCGGATATTCCACCTGTTTATCCAAACCTTTCGTACAATCCTATATCCGTTTTTCCACCAATGGCAGATGCCTTGACGAGGCCAAGGTTCTTAGCAACTGCCGCAGGAGTCGCTGGCCTTTTACCACCTTCATTCGCGGCTTTGACGTTACCCGCGCAAAATGTTTGCGCTAAGTGCAACCTTTCATTCCGTATGACCTCTGATTTGGTATATCATATGAGGTCGCATCACAAAAACGAAAATTCCGGTGAAGCTGCTCGTAGAAGGAGAGAAGAAAAGTTGAGATGTCCGGTATGTGATGAAAGTTTTCGCGAGAGACATCATTTAACCAGGCACATGACTGCACATCAGGACAAAGAAAGCGATGCTATCGTTGATCAGGTCGAGGTCAAACGACGTACCACAACTGTTCACAGCAAGTGACGTAGAAAGTCATCGCCCGACGACGATTTACTTACCAGCGGATATTCGTTCGAAAATTGACTGATAACAATTTTTATTTTTCTTTCTTTAGTTTTTGGTTTTTTTTTTTCATCCAATTGACAGACCAAACAAAACTAACGTCGATCGTCGAGTATCATTGTGAATCGCGTTTTATTTTTAAACGTATGTATATATATATTTGAAATGTTGTGCAATTCTTCTTTTTTTTTGTTGTTGTTGTTGTATTTTTTTATTTTTTATTGAATTTGTATTCATCCGAAACGTATGATTTCTTATCGTTCGATGAATTTTTCTTCGAACGAAGTATTAATAATTAAGGATCGTTCCGTTAAAAATATTTTCATTTATATATTGTTTAGTTGTTTAGTTAGAAAAATTTTGGTTTGATCTTATAATTGGTAGCCGAGACCTGTGGAACGTTTCGTGATATTGTTTTAAAGGTATACCATGTATATACAAGAGACACCGTAAATCTTAATAATGATCAAGTAACGAAAATAATAGATATTAGTCGACAATTTTGTGCAACGCTCGAATACTAGGAACGTAGATTCGTTCGAGAAAAAAAAAACAATTCAACTTAATATCTTCACGTTAAAATAACTTCCGCACGTTATTCGTAACACGCGCACATATTAAAGAATGCACTTTAATGAAACAAAGTTTCTATCGTACCGGTATAAATGCATGTAGGGTATAATATATGATATTATACTTACATACACATATACGCAATACATCTATCACAATTGCGAAAATAATTCGCCATAGATATAATATATATTATATTCAATCGAATCTCTCTATCTTACAATCCGAGATTGAAAAAGAAAAAGAAAAAGAAAAAAAAAAAAGAAAAGAGAAAAACTAATGGCAAATGGACATTCCCTCTCTAGTCAATATTAGGTAGGAAAAATTTGTAAATATCTCTTTGTCGATCGCATTAAATTTAAATGTCATACTCGTACCTATCTCGCTCGCATATCAAACGTGCGATAGCACTTCAATATTATACACACACACATACAAACAAACACAAACATAAGTACATACATTTAAATATTCAAAACGACGTATAAAATATATCCGAACCATCACCGTACGTACTATCGAGAAAACTCGAACAAAAAAGGGAAAAACGAAAGACATCGATCATGTTATTTTGAAATAATCAGGGACAGGTAGGTGAATGGAACAAAAGGGTTTTGCGGAGAGGCAATAAGTCTGTTTCGGAGTATGTTCGTTTTCAGATAGAGGAGAAAAGAGTCGGGGGTGGGTCGGTTGTGTGTGAGGGTGGAGGTGTGGTAGAGGATGGGGGATGGGTGGGGGAAAGGGTGAGGTGCATAGATGGTGGCAATAAATAGATCGTAAAGCGTATACCGCGTCACACACAAACCGTCGGTGCGCGCATAATGGTAGGAAACAATGAATGCCGTAATCGGAAACAGTGCCGGTTTGTTATCTGCCATTTACACTCCATTTAACTTCAAACAGTGAATCGGCCAGCGCAGGATTCGCGTTTTAAATACACGCGACCTCCGAACCCGACTCACCCCCCTCCTCCACTCCTCTTCTCCTCTCTCCACTGTTTCCTCCTCCACCATCACCTTCTCTTCTTCGTACTCTACTTCTCTTCTACTATCACCATCACCACCACCATCACCTCCTCCTCCACCTTTTCCTCTTTCTCCTCTTGTTTCTGTTCCTCCCTTTGGATTTACCCTTCGAGCCGGCGCGTCGTGCATCGCCTCGCCCTTTCACAACCATTCGCCACTGTTACGAGCTTAACGCAGGGTTAAGCGTTGTCCTCGACTCTAAACGAGTAATAGTAGTACTTGGTAATCGTGTGAAACCATTGGATTATCGTCGTTTTAACACCTACCTTATTTTCTATACATTTTGTTTTCATCTAAAAGAAGTTAATCGTTATCGAAGATCAATTTGAAATGGTATTATTATTTCGACAACGAAGAACGATTAATCGGTAATTTAAATCTAATTATCTTCCTTACTTTTCTGTGTGTTTGATAAAAGGAAATAAAGAAAATGAAAGAGAAATTGAATTGTAAAAAATGTGTATATTAAATTTGTACAATGTTAGGAGAATGAATTTTGTGTCAATAAAAAGTCGAATTTGTACGGTCATCGCGGGGTTGGTTCGTAAGAAATAAAATGAAGAATCTTTTTTCCGTCGGATAGAATTATTATCTACAAGTATTCTGTACAGCAATAATCAACAGTAGCGTGTAAATATTATATCGCAGTAGAATTACTTTATCGGGATAATATAGGATGATGGTATTTTAGAGAAAAATAAGTCATTGAAAAGTAACACAAGGTATTTCAATAATAAGTCAATATGTAATCCATTCAATACGTTTAAGGATAATTTCAAGGAAAATCAAAAAAGAAAAAAAAAGAAAAGGCAAAAAAAAGGTAAAAAAAAAAGAAAAAGTAACAGTCGTTTATCGTGTCTATTTCATAGTTCGTACGAATTTTAATGAAATAATCTAAACGTCTTTTCCTTGACAGACACTTGTTAGACTTATATATATGAATAAGATTATAGTTATTAAGTCCGTGTAAATTATTCATCCTTAGATATGTAAGAATATTAATTATATATATGTTTTGTTTTTTATTTTATAACAAATTATTTATTGCGATAAAAACAAAGGTTCCATCAAGTTGGTGTAAATAAAAATCTCATTGTACATATATTTACTGTATGTATTCAGAATCGTTGTTAATGAATAAAAGAATATCCATAATGATTGGGGGAAAAAGAAAAAATCGTACCGTAAGACAATTTAAAGTAAACCCTTTACCACAATGTGTTTATTTTATCAAAGAACGTACATAATTCATTTCATCGTTGGTATATTATCGTGCATGAAATATTTTGAAGATTTTAATTTAATTTTTATTATTATTCCTCGTCACGCAAATATTACGATATATTAAGAAACTTAACACTTTTTATAAAATGTTTTGTTTTTCATTGTACAGAACAATGTGTGGTTGAGCGTAGATAGGGGCGCTTGGGTAAGAAACAAATCGATTTCTCGTTCTCTCCAGGTTTCGCAGAAACGCTAACAGAAGAAAGCCGATTACGAGGCAATAGATTAATTTCTGGCCACTCAAGGAACAACCACAGCTCTGATCTAACAATTTCGCGTAGTATCAAATCGAACCCCTTAAGATACTTATCAAATTGTATTTTTATCATTAAACCTCACTTCTAGGGGATATCATTTTTCTAAGAAATAATTTAATCATAAATCTTGAAAAAAAAAAATACAAGAAAAATACGAGGAAGTTAATATGATCGATAAAATTCATAAAGAAATTAAAAAAAAGAATATTGTATCAAAAAATACCAAAAATAAAGAAAATAATTGACGAACTAATCGAGCAATGAGAAGAAGAGTATCATCGGACTTGTTGAATCGAACGATATGACGACACACACTTAAACATCATCCCCAAAAGGATTCTTCCCAGTGGAAGAAAATCGCGGTGCTCTCTCGAGAGAAAAGTCCATGGTGAATCCCCTTAAACGGGTATCCGTTAAGCTCTTGGAAACCGCGACCAATACGACAAACAATCTCTTACTGCCCTTACGAACCGTCGGCTTAAGTTTGCCCAACCCCTCGGAAGTAAGTGTACTTACCCTCTGCCCGAGGTCCATAAAGATAAATAACACGGAGCAAGGTCCTGCATCGAGGAAAAGAGAGAGGATTCCCCTTTTCAAATCCTCCCTTTCCATCATTCTCTTTCACTATACCTTACGTAAACCAACACTAATTCAAAGTCCTTTCTCTTTTCGCCTTTGGCTTCTTTCAAGATCCTGCTAACCTTTTTCTCTCTCTCTCTCTTTCTTTCTCTTTCTCTCTCATTTTCATTTTTACCCTCCCTACCCCTATTCGAATCTTTCTCTCTGTCTCTCTGTTTCTGTCATTTTGTCTCTGTTTAGTTTTGGATGTTTCTTCTTTGGTCTCGTGATTCCCACCCTCGTTAGCGATACTTCCCGTTACGAATTGCGCGCATGCTTGTTTTGTGTCACCGAAATAATGACAATGTCATAGCCGAGGGCCGATTCGTTATGGCGTGCTTGGCACGTGGGCTACGATTGGATGCGGATATGCTAATATGGCGTCCGTTCCAAGACATTAAATCCTCAGCTTCGCCGATCCTCGCCAGACGAACTTCGTCTTGCTGCACTTGACTGAATCTCTTGTCGTTGCACCTACGATTTAATACTGATACATACTTACTATATATCCGGATATATACTTATTTATATTTTTCTTCTTCTTCTTCTTCTTCTTCATAATATCTATCCTTCCAGTTCTTTATTTTTTTCTCATGAGTTAGAAAAAAAAAAACTTAACTTGTGACTCATTACTATTTCTCAATTAGTTTCATTGAGATTTTTATTTATTATTTTATATATGTAATAAATATTCATAATATATAATATATTTATTTAATTAAAATTTTTGAATAACAAGCAAACCACTCGTTCGTAGTTTAAATAGGAAACAAAAGAATAGTAACGTATGTATAGAGCATTGATGTCAAAAGCAAGAAACCATCAACCCCAATTCGTCATTCGTCACAGTACTTCGTACTTGATCATGTAACTTGACTGCGAACACGTACCTTAAACCGGTCTCACGATACATCTTCAACATTGGATTTTGCTCTCGATTGTTACACCGTCGCTAAACGATTTCTTTTGATACGCTTACGCTTGTTCAGGGCATATGCCTCTCTAATCGTTGTTCTGATATTCTTCACACGATTATACAAAAAAAAGAAAAAGAAAAAAGATACTACGTGACAACGATTATTATCGTTAACTTTGAAACAAACGGATCGGTATAATACATATGATAAAAAAAAATGCATATTCTTTATTTTCTTTTTACCTGAAATTGTGTGTTGTACGAATGATTGAATTGAAGAGGGAGAGAGAGAGATTGAGAGAGAAGGAGAAAGGATAGAAAATATTCGAGAGGAGAATAGAACGGACGTCGAACAGCAAAATCGTTGTTGGCGGGTTTGAGAAACGGAAAGGATAACCTTGAACGTGGAAACCGAGAGACGTCTGCTTATTTACGATGTCGGTACGATGAAAAACGGAAGCCGACCCGGGTGCGATCGTGCGGCCGGACCATCCGCGGAAAAGCCGGAGCAAATGTGAGAGAAAGAGAGACAGAGAGAATGAGAGAGAGAGCCGGTGTTACACTACTAGGAGATACTCCACTCTACCCCCCTTTCCCTCTCTACTCCTCTAACCCATCTCTCGCTTCTACCGGTGCGCACCTTGATTTACTGTCGACGATATTTTCTCGTCGGTGCTAGTTGGCGCCTACCACGCCAAACCGTCCCACACTCTACCCTCAACCACCTCCCACCCTTCAGGAACCACCCCCCCGACAATGGTGCTCGCTTGACATTTTGTTTCGAATTATTGCCCGCGTTTGTTGTTCACCTACGCCTCGTTCCGTCTCTGCTCTTTCGGACGTGCTTCATATATTTTTTTTTTTCGCCGTCTCTTTGTTGCTCGTATCCCTCAACTCGCGTTGATGGGAACGTTGACGAACGTGAACTGTATGACGTTTACATTATTCTATTTATATACACAGGTATACACAATTTTTTGTGTATGTATAAAAAATGAACTCGGTTTGATCGTCTTAAGAGAGGAATACGTAGAACAAGTAGTTACTGATACGCGAGTAGAAGAAAATTGTCGATTAAGTTGAATGAAGAGATCGAATCAGTTGGGAATAAGGCTGACGGTAGAAAAAAAGGGGGGGCGTGGGGAAAGAAAAATTAAAAAATGAAGAAAAGAAGAAGAAGAAGAAGAAAAATATTTTCGACCCTGTTTAAATATGTCCGACCACAAAGCAATAAATATCTTTATCTTATTCGTGCCATTAGCCTCCACCTCCCCCCCTCCCATTACACCCCACCCCCACTTTGATTCGGAAAGGGTCCAATTTACATTCCTATCGGGAGTTTCGAAAAGATAAGTCCATTTAAATAAATTAGTAGTGCTATCTTAACGGATGGAAAATAATAAGGGGAGAGAAGAGGATTAAATAATATATTTTATCTATTTTCGTTAGGATTCGTTACGCATCTTGCTCTTACGTTTGCATCCTTGATAATATCACCGTCCAAAATCCCCCCGCCTTTCCCTTCGCTTTCACCCCGTTATTCGCGTATGAACGAAAATGAAGAAAGAGATAGAAAGTATAAGAGAAATGAAAACGTTTTTGATAAAAACTTAAATACTTCGCGATACAAATAGAATCTAATTGAATATGATTCAATATTAATAAGTGTAACTTTGTTATAAATACAATGTTGAAAAAGGCAGAGATGATAGATTTTATTTCTCGAAACATACCGCACGTAGGACATTTTCGCGCGTCGCAACGCTCCTCTGGTTACGCAATTGCTTTTCTCCGGTAGTGGCCGGTGTCGTATAGGTATGTATGTATGTATGTATGTATGTATGTATGTGTATATATGAATGTGTTGAAAGAGAGAGAGAGAAAGAGAGAGATAGAGTGTGGTAGGACAATATAATGGGGCATAACAACGGCGTTAACACGCACCGGCCGACCCCGGACGCGACCTGCGACCCTCCCCTCCTGAATTACACCTCTGATAATTACTAGAAATTAATGCCCGAGCCTTATACCCGGTCCAACAACGTCCATTGTGCCGGGCAAGCTCCGAGCATTTACACGAGGACGAACGTACCTGCTTTTAGGGCGTTAATCGTTACCTATCTGACAAGGGATTAAGGGAGATCCATCATGATCGTATTTCCCATTGGTATTATTCATCAAGGTATTCTGGAATTTCCTGTTAGATCAAGGAATCTGTTGATACCTGTTTCGCGAGAATATTACTTTTCGTTTTTTTTCGCTCTGTTTTTTTTTATTTTTTTAAATTTTTTTTATTCAATTTCCACAAAATTCGTTGTATATAAAATATCGAAATTAATCTTTGTTTTTTTCTTTACGACGTTATGTGAGCGAGGCAAGACGAATCGTTAAATTGAAAAATGAAAATAGGGCGCCGACAAGGACTAGAATTGAACAACCGGAGGTATTGAAGAAAGAGAGAGAGAGAGAGAAAGTGAATAAGGTTGGGGTTGGGAGGGAGTTGTAAAGGGGGGTGGGTGGAGGGGTTGTATTAAAGCTGCGGCGGGAGCATAGCAGCAGATAGTTTAATGTGAATTTATTGCGATCGAGATATCACAGTGGCCAGAAAGCAGAGTCGCGTGTTACATACGCCGTCAAGCCGATAGCTGGGACCGTTCTTCGGTGTTTGGTCCATTGTGTGTAACTCCAAACTGGTTTCCAAATCGCAGAAAGAGAGAGATAGAGACAAAGAAGAGTGAAGGGGCAAGAGCTATAGAGAAAAGGCAAGCATGGTTGGATATGTCAGTGTTTTAAAGCGGCCAGCCGGTTTCCTGGGGGATACGAATCACGATTTGAAGATCCCACCAATGATTATCAGACGCCGTAGCTTGTGGAATCTATCGTAAGGGGGTACGTTTACGGAGTTTCACCCCTTGGCAGATTCATAATAGGACAAATTTGTGTCTGCGGTCGGAAACGATACCAACCCGTAATAACGGTATACCACACGTTAAAGAGATTTTTTATTTATTTTTTTTTCTATTACGATATCGGGGATGATAAATTATTGAGAGAAAAATATTATCTCGTTTTATTCGAAATGTCTGTTAGGTTTAAAAACAATGGAGAAGAACTATCATCTACGTCACACTCAGTTATAATCGTTAGATTTATTTTATATGTATCATTACAATTTTGTTGTCTACGAAATATTTGAATGAAAATTATGATGAAAAAAAGAACGAAATAGATCTCATCTCTTTCAAATGATTCTCTTCAACCTTTTCGTATGTACCTACCAACCAACCAACCAACCAACCAACCAACCTACCGTCTTTTTCAAAGCTTGTCGCAAGTACTCGGCCTGACCGTATATCACATTACTTTAATTCATATGGTAATCACGCGGCGCAGTCACTACACGGATTCACCGAAAACTTTTGGGACAATGCGTGGGACAATGGCAGGGGGGTGGGGAGGGAGTTGAAAGAGTAGGTGGAGGTGGAGTAGGATGGAACAAGTGAGTTAGAGAGAAAGAGAGAATGCGTGGGTGATAGTAGAGGTTAACGAAAGAGGAGGGAGTGTTGAAACGAGCGAAGTAGGGATGGTGATGGTGGTGGTCGTGGTGGTGGTGGTGGTGGTGATGGTGATGGTGATGGTGCTAGAGGACAACGGTGCGAATGCGATATTGAATTCGCCCCTGGCGACGTGGCTGTTATCGACAATGTCCGACCGTTGGACCGGAAGCCATTTGCTCGCTCTCCGACCAAATTTATGAAACTTTCCAAAGCTCGGCGCGTAATTGCAAACTCTCGCGAAAAGGTGGCAGAACGAAGGTGGTGGCGGTTGTTCGGTGCTTGTAAACTTTCCTCCCTACACCTATTGTTTTTTTTTTCTTTCTTTTTTTTTTTCTTTAATCGATAATAAAACTAGTATATCTTACACAACTAATCTAACATTTTAATAGTATCGTTGATCGAACAAGAAATTTTATCGTTGTTGTATTTAAATGATTTATAAGTTGATTGAAAAAAATAAAGCTTTAATCTCGGGATTATGAAACTAAAGTAAAGAGCAATTAACGTAAACTCCTGTTAGTATTCGAACACCGTTGGCAAGCTGTCCACAAGAGGGATGCTAGAAATGAAACTCCCATTTCGCGATAAATACCCGCGGGTCAATCCGCGAAGAGAAATCCATATGCCGAAAAGCGCGCCATCCAATCTGAAAGTGGCCGGTTAACGCGAATAGCTTATGCGCCATACGTTACGTGCTTCGACCGTGTATCGAATGGAAAAAGCATAACGTATGTTGGCTTGTATAGAGACGCTGATATACAGTACCCGGAGATAAAACATAAGAGATAGGAGGTCGAAGTGGAACGCGATCAGGAGAAATATTTGTTTTTTTTTTGGAAGTGGAAGAGGCAAAAAAGAACATTCCGTATCTACGATTTAATTTATTCTCCAAAGAATTAAATGTTAAAAATTTAGAAATATAAATTTTATTATTGTTATTATTATTATTATTTTACATATTCAAAATATGAATAAGGGGAAAAAAATAATAAATGAGATAGATATCTAATAATTCTTTCTTTTTACTTCGATAAGAGTTAACCAACCTAACACATTATGCTGAATGTATAAAATCAAAGTACTTACCATTTTTCTATCTTTTGTTCGCCTTTATTCTTCGGAGATATTTTCAACAAGCGAGGAAATTGGCCGGTCAGCCATATGCGTTGACTCTCATGCGCGTAGTAAGGTGGCGTATGAGGCCAGGGTGCAGCAAGAATGGGATGAGAGGGTGAAAGGGAGGGAGGGAGGATGATGGGGAGAAGAAGAAGGAGGAGGTAGAAGGGGGTTGGGGGTTTGGGGGTTGAAGAAGGGGTCGAGGGTGTGGGTGGGCCCGCATTACAAATTTAATCTTACAAATGGATCCGAAAACTTGGAAACAATTGAATATATGAAATGCGGCCGCGTATATCATAACTGCTAGACACGGGGTGGTTCCAACGGCAATATTGTCAGGGCCGATCCATATTCTCCAAAAAGCGTAAAGGAGATAGAGATAGATAGATAGATAGATAGATAGATAGATAGAGAATGAGAGAGAGAAAGAGAGAGAGGGAGAGAGAGAGAAAATTGCTGGCTCGAGAGAGAAAAGCTGGAGTTTGGGTAAAATGGAGAAGGGCAAAAGGGAAAGGGAAAGGGTGGGAGGAAGGAAGGAATGGCAAAACATGGTTTTGGCACGACAAGAAGTCGCGAGATAGACGCACGGTTCCTGTCGCTTTCGTATAGCCACAGTGTTTCGAGAATCCGGCATAAACAGATTCGATTCGTAGCTGGTACGAGTTGAAAGAAAAAAAGATCTCTTTCGCGAGTATTCTTTCTTGAACTTGCTGAACTGGGTGTAAATAGTGAGGAAACATTTTACGATTTGCTCTTTTTTTCTTTTCCTTTATACGATAGTAAAGAAGAATAGTTTAAGAGAAAATAAGAATAGTTATTAATTTTGTATTATTATATTTTTGTATGGTTTCAAAAAATCATCATAAACCGAAAAAAAGAATAAATTAAAGAAAGAGAAATCTGTAGATTCGAAGATATCAACCAGTTTTAAATTGACTCGTATTCGATAAATAATTCTTTGAAGAAATATACATTTGTTCGTTATTATTATTATTATTATTATATTATTTTGGAAAGAATGGCCATATGAGAATGAGGAATAGTAGTAGGAATAGTATGAGGAATCGTAGGATTCGAAGCGGTCTACCAGCCGCCTAGATTAGCATAAATATGGCGTCTTAGAGTGGGACCGTTTGTCATCGTTAGCAAAGCACACGCTTCCTGGGACTCGTGTAGTCACACTCCTCTGAATCGTCGAGCTGCTTTCTATTCCCTCCGGAGTACTCGACTTAGTCCCGCAGGAAGGAAACCTCCGATGTTAGCTCGGTGAATGTGCAAGAGGGTAGGAGGACCACCCAGTTCGCGAGCTTGCAAGCTCAACGAATGTTACTACGTGGCTATCACGACCTTTACTTACCCTCTCACACATCTACAGTTATATTCTCCTTCTCTTATTCTTCTTCTACTACTACTACTACTATTACTACTACTACTTATTCTTCATATTCTATTTCTCTTCTCCTTTCCTGACGTCACCAGTCGGAGACAGGTACTTCGGTACCCAAACTTCCCGAACGCAGATTTCCTACAGGCTGAAAATGAATGTATCTTCTGATTTAAAGGGGATTCCTTTTCTCTCTTTCTCTCTGATTTAAATTGAAATTATAATGTATACGTGAGTATGTTTTTGTATGAGTTAGAGAGGGGATAAGAGAATAATAATATCTCGTAAAGATGGTGGATAGATTCTTCTTTTTTTTTCTTTTTTTTCTAAAAGAAAATCAACAAGTTTTGCATTTGTATTTTTCATGTCAAATATATTCCGTATGTATTTCTTTTTTCTATGAGTTATTAGTTAAACATTAATGATATTAATTAATTATATCTCACATCGATTGTTCTTGAATAGTATTCTCTGTATTTCTCTATCGCACAATCACGCTAACCGTTCGAATTTGGTTTATTGCGATGGCGTGTTCGTATCGTCGGCAATCTGCTGAAACGCATCGTCATATTTCATAAGCTTGCTTCCCTGCACTGTTCCGGGAGGCGAGCAGTATTACACTCGAGATGCCTTCGGTGAAAGGGACGACATTACTTTTCTATTAGAATGATTGAATAAAACTAGTCGAAGGAAATTCTCACGTACTCTCCACTTATTGCACAAACTTTTCTACGTGTAACGAGGTCTTGGAAAAATTATTCTATCTATCTTATCTATCTATCTATCTCGTATCTTTCTATTATCTTTAATAATTTTACTAGTACGATCAAAAATAATAAATATTTATTTATAAATAATAAAAATTTATAAATAAATAAATACAATATAAATATATCAATTAAATTCATATATTAATATATATATATATATATTTTTTAATGATATAATACATATAAAATGTTAATAACTGATAAGAAATTATAAATAGAATTTCTTATAGCGATTGGAGTAGTATTTGATATAAAAAATATTGATAAAATATATTAAAACAATTAGATGTTCAGTTGTACTTAAGAGAGTATGGAGTAGTAGGTTTGGATTTCTCGGTTGACGTTCACGATTCCCCTTGGAATCCCGAAGGGAGCGTTTACCGCGGATAATTCATATTTATGACGGAACGCTCTATCAACCCCACTTGTCTCGTATACGTTTAATTGAGACGTTCGTGTCGGAGGCAATAGGGTGCGAAGCCGCTCGTTGTCCTGAGGGTGGAGTGGGGGGGTGGGTATCACAGTGGACTACAATGCCGTAGACTTTGAACGGACTTTTCAAGAACAATTCTCCGAACTGTCGTTAACGATTGGCATGGTTTTTCAGATACGCGACCGTGTCCAGTTAATTCATTGTAGTTGCTTATTCTATTATCAGCGTGAAGAGATCATGGTCAGTATCGATAATTCACTATACTATCGGGTTATTCTAGTTCTTTCAAATCATTCATCAGACAGACAGCTGCATTGATTTTCTAACAACAATGTCAGATACTTTAATGGAATACTTTCTGAAATCACGAATTATATGTTCCCGTACGACGTAGGAGTAATAATTATAAACCTCGTGAAGTGATGTTGATTTTAGTACCAATGTTTTACCATATTTAAACATCTAATTTGTTATTCGTATAAATTAGCATTAAATCTAACCGAAAGATTCTCTCCCCCGTTTTGTTTTCGTTCGCATTTATCGTCAAGACGAGTTCGAAGGAATTGTACCTTTTTTCTTCTTCTTTATTCTTGATCGTTTTCGTTTTAAAAAAAAGAGAGAAAAAAAGAGCCGAAGTTAAGTTTCTTCAAATTTTTTCTTTTACTTTTCCTTTCCTTTCTCTATGTTCCGCAAAAGAAAAGTTGATAAATATCTTGCAAGAGGCAATACCGGTAAACGAGTTTAGGTTCGTCGCAGTGTGTCGGGTTAGTACTACTCGGCAAAGAGATATATCCACTTAGTTTTACTGAACGCCCTTTTTCAAGCGCGTCCCACCCTCTCTGAGTATTAAATACTAATTCCATTAAAGCGAGGAAGGGTTGCGCCCATATCTCTGACCCATATTTCATGCCGAAAGCTTTTCAATCCGAGAAAATACTTATGGATACGTCCTTTCGACCCTTCATATTGGCTCAGAAAAAAAAGAAATATCTAAATCGTTTCTTTCGAACTGGAAGTAAGAAAGAGAGAAAGACTAGTTTAGTTTTCGATGAACAAGATTCTTTTAAAAAAAAAAATATGTTTGAATATTATTTACACTCGTACAGAGGATATTTAAAAAATGTATTTACATTTATGAGTTTCAAAATTGAATTTCAATCTCAATACGATGAGTGTACCCACGTATGCAAACGTAATGCATCACCGAAACATAAAACTACTATCAGGTCGAGTCATAAGTAACTTCCAATTTTTTTTTATTTTATCAAACATTTAACTTGAAATTATAAAAATATATATGCACCACTACTATGCTTGCTACTGTAACACTGATTACAAGTATTCCTGTAAATAACAATGGTTGTTTGTGTGTCTATTTGTTAACATTCAATCAAAAAAAACTATATTAGCCAATTAACTGCATCGGAAGTTATTTATGACTTGACTAAATATTTCATATATAATAAAAATATACGTCAATTAATTATCGAATTGTTTTTTCTGATGTAAAAATGAGAACGAACGACGTTTTGGTGTCCGGACGATGATCCTAGAATACCGAAACGTATTCGTTCGGATCGTTATTCTTGTCATTTGAAATGGTAGGAAAAGCGATCTTAAAAACGATAGAGAATAAAGCTAATAGAAATAGTATCTGTCCTTTAGAGAATTTAGTCCCTTCTTTCTTTTCACGTCGATAAGTAAGAACGATCGATCGAAACGAACGATATCGTGAACTCGATTAAGCTCTCGTCCCTTGGGCACTCGAGGTTAGGGTGTGTAAAAAGGCGACGTTTTAAAGTACGACGAGATTTCGTCGGTACGTCGGATTCGTGGCAAAGTTTCTTGCCTATGGTTCAAGAACCAAAGAAATTTTATCTGAGTCAAAGAGGACCGATGCAATCACGCAGAAGCTCGTGATAACGGAGTTTCAATTATTACTCGGAATTATTCCAATCATCCTCTCTCTCTTTCTATTATTTCTCCTTTCTCTTTTGTCAATAAGTGGTCTTCTTTGGTTAAAACGACTAGTAGGATTGGTAGTTTCTATCGATTTCGACTATCGAAGATTAAAACTCGATCGTCACCGGTTAAGATATTAAAAGAAAATAAACGATAAGAAGAAGAAGAAGAAGAAGAAAGAAAAGTGCATTCTTCTTCGATAAAGTTTCCTTCCCGTCGGCAGGACGAATTTCTTCTCTACAAACTCCTCGTCTATTTCACTTTTCTCATTCTTTCAATCTTTACTTACCTACCAACACCTACCTCTTCCCTTTATTTTCATTTTCTTATTCTAGCCGACTCCATCTTCGCTTTTCTATTGCTAAAGTTTATCCTTCAATTACTTGGAAAAGCATTCGACGTTACGTGGCGATAACTCAACTCAAACGGGAC
Organism: Mischocyttarus mexicanus; assembly: GCA_023678845.1. Classification (NCBI taxonomy): domain Eukaryota; kingdom Metazoa; phylum Arthropoda; class Insecta; order Hymenoptera; family Vespidae; genus Mischocyttarus; species Mischocyttarus mexicanus. Next base: position 4,665,605 of record JACGTP010000001.1, read on the forward strand.
AGACACATAGCTCCAATCGCTAAAAGGTCCTAGAAGACCGATCGTCCTTCTTTAGGCAATAACTGTCATACGAGTAGAATATCTCTGATGTGTTCATACGTCCAACGAATATAATCGAAAAAAAATGCGTACAAGGTTATAAGAAATAGAAAAATAAATAGAAGAATAAGATGATGATGATGATGATGATGACGATGATCGAGTATTCCGTTGATCCATGATCCATGGATCCATATTGAGTATGCCAAAAAAAAGCAATGGAATAACGTTAGAATATAACGTAAAACCAAGATGACATTTACAAGAGAAACACGATGATGATTTTAACGCGGCTACTTCTGCTCCCTGGGTTAGGTCAATAAGCGCAATAAACTCATTCGACGCTTTACTGCGAATTGCTTTATAGCCGGTGGTTATGATAGCACCTATATCTATCCTTGTCTTTCGGCTCATCTCGATCAGCAGCCCTTCCACCCCTCTCTCTTATCTATTTCCTCTCTCTCTTTCTCTCTCTCTTTAACTCATTTCTAGTTGCTACACACTGAAAACCCCTTAGAGAAACTAGTTACCGAAATTGCGCTAGTTTAAATTACGAGTCATGGCGCCTTCGCGATTTATTTTTAAAGGGTTCCCCATTCCCCCCTTCCTCTTTCCCATCTCCTTCCCTTCAAATTGCATCCCCTCCCTTTTTTTCCCACCCACTACTATTCACAACGAGTAAGTGGTTTATATATATATATACATTTATAGCAAATAATACCTAACTTCGTATTATTTCTTACGACTTGGTATTCTTCAGGCTCCTTATTTCATTTCACTTCTTTCGTTTTGTGCCATTTTTTTCCCCTGGAATGCTGGTGAAACTTTAACGTTTCTTTTGTAAAGTTTCGGAATAGTTCCTGACTGGATGGTAGTTCGCGACAGTAAAATGTTGACTTTAATGTTGATAGCTTTTGAGATACGTTAACTTCCTCGGGTTCGGTTTTAATCGACGCGACAGTCGGAAATCGTAAAACCGTTATATCCAATCTTTCGTTGGAACGAAATGCGCCTAAGATTTTACGACGTACGTTCGTAAGATCTAATGCATTACCGTGAAAATGACACACCTAGTGTGTTCACCGTCGGAAATCAGGTTCTAAAGGTTTTAACATTATTCTTTTTTCTTCTCAATGTTAATATCTTTTCAATATATATTTCATGTAATAAACCATCATAGAATAACTCATAGGCATTGTAACATTGTATGAGTGTTTTTTTCAATAAGCGTTTATTAAGGAAAAAATATAAAAACCATCGTAACTTTTAACGTCGTAAAAAACTAACTAATAGTAATAGTCTTTCATATTAGAAATATATTCTTGTACACGAGATATATTTGAATATTAAAATTTACATTTGTTCTTACTAAAAAAATATTTCATTTATAATAAATGATTATACGTGCAACCATAAATCGTTGTATAAAATAACTCAATTTTATTTGTATTAGATGAAAAAAATACAAAAATTGTTCTTTAATTGCATTGTAATATTTATATTACAATAAACTTTTTATACACATCATCAATTCTTAAGATAATTAAATATCTGAAAGATAATTTTTAACTTCATCATCGACCTACCTAAAAATAAAATAAAATAAAATAAAATAAAATAAAATAAAATAAAATAAAATAAAATAAATAAATAAATATATGGTAGAAAAACAGATGAAAAATAAAGAAATAAATAAAAAAGAAAAAGGAAGAAAGGGGAAAATGAATAAAGAGATAGGTGGGAGGTAGAAAGAGGTAAAAAAAAAAAAACAAATTGCGAGGAGGAGGTCCTTGCTCTCGCGAGAGGAAAACCGACGCTGTCTCGTCCCTCCTATCAATCTCGACTCCTACTCGTTCCCTCTCGGTTGGACATTTACATGGCAATAGCTGGTAGTAACCTACACACTTCGTCCTGGTGTACCCCGAGGCCAGAATTGAAACCACCTCATTACCACGGCACAGCCGGGACGTGGCGAGGGGTATGAGAGGAACCGAGCTGCCGGAGAATCCGTTTTGCGAATATTGGAGGTAATGTCGCGAGGGGTTTTATACAACACCCCGTTCACCAATCTCTCTCTTTCTCTCTCTTTCTCTCTCTTTCTCTCTTTCATTCTCTCTCACGAGTTATCATTCTTCCTGCTATCACAAGCTTCCCGATAAAACAAAAAGTGTAAAATATCAAAAATGATTTTATTTTTATTCACGAAAGATCGAGATCTGTTATTTAGATAAATTTATATTTAATAGAAAAAATCGATACTTATATATTTCTATATATATATGTATATAGAAATATCACGTCGACGAAAGGTGAAATGAGATAATTTAGTTAAACGCAAGGTAAAAGTCTCGTTTGAATATCAGTAAGAATATCAGAAGGGTAAGGAAGAAAGGAGCCAGGGAGCAGATGACACGTTCGTCTCGGATAAGATAAGAAAACGACGCTCGTAACACGAACACGAAGATGCCCGCATTTACGAAACACCAGAAGAGAAGGTGGTGGTGGAGGGTGAAAGTTGGAAGAGGTGGAGGTGGAGGAAAAGCGGCATCGTCTTTACGACGCTGTGATACGCCACGCTAGTTCTTGGATTCTCTACGCTTCGCGCATAGCAACGCTAGCAACCGGTTTAAAAGGAGGAAGAGGAGGATGGTGGAGGTGGAGGAAGGGAATTGTAGGAGGTGGTTGGTAGGAAAGCGACCTTTCTACGAAAACGGGGTCTTGCGATGTTACAACTTTAATTAAATGTTTGTCGTAACGGACGTTTACTCTGAAGGCTGCCGAAGAAGCTAACGTTTATATACATTTTGCTCGTAACATTTCTCTATTATACGTTACTTTTATAGTATTCCAAATCATTACTTTTATTATTTTAGAAGTTTACAAAATTATGATAATATTTTTAATTTTTCTTGTTCTTATTCTTCTTCTTATTCTTCAATAAACATTCCAATCGACAAAGTTGTCACTGTCAAAAATAAAATTAAAAAAAAAAGACTTCATAGATATTTATTTATTTATTTATTTATTTATTTATATAAGAAAAATATTTCTATCACGCTTGGATACGGTTAAGATGGTGGTTTTTCTTGTAAACGTAGATCGTGTATTCTTCTATTAGCATACAAATCCGTTTCTTCTTCTAACCAAAAGAGCCCCAGGATTTTATATTGAAATACATAGATAAAAGTATTTAAGGTATCTTTGAAGATACAAAATAATAATAATAATAAAAACAAAAGAAAGATAATAATTGTAATTTATTTGGATTTTTGTATTCTTTGGAAAAAAACGTACGGGTATATTTCGATCTATTCTAGCATGTATCTCTTTAATTTAACGTTGCCTTATCGAAAATAGCTAAGAGAGAGAGAGAGAGAATAGGAGAGAGAGAGAAAGAGAGAGAGAGAGAGATCGGGCCATATTGGTAATCTCGAGATGCAGCTTCGCCTTCCCTCGAAGACGTTCCATCGCGGTCAAGATGGCGCACCACGTGCAGTGTGTTCCATCTTATATTAGCATACAAACTCCTAGCCGGCAGCTAGGAGGGGCCCACTTGAGTCTTGATTTATGTACTAAATATGCCTCCCTCGCGAGCCAACCAACGCCGTAACCTTCTTGATATTCTATAGTGTATACATACATATATATATATATATAATATATATCGTTTCCTATTTATTTTTCTCGATTTTTTTATCAATGTATATATTTTCAGAATAGATACATATATTTTATTTTATTTTATGGGATAAATCTATTAAAGAAAATACAATTATTAGAGGTCAAGGCATAATACAGAATAAAAATTATAACATTTAGATTATAAATTGATTGAAAGAAAATATCAAAATGATGATATAGATTTACCATATAAAAATATTTTATTAGAATAACTGAAATACCCATATGAGGTTTGATAAGGTTCAATATATACTAGTTCATTCTTTCTTAAGTTCTTAAATGGAACGTGTTAAGAGTATCAGTACAATTAATAAGACCTTTAATAATTTTGCAAACAAATATAATATCAGAGATCATCCTTCTCTTATTCAACGTAGATAAGTTCATATGGTTCAGTATTAAATCATAGTCATGACAATTGAAATGCATAATATGACTATTATGTTTGAAAGTGAATCTTACAAATTTATGTTGAACCTTTTTCAATGTCATAACTATGAGTGACATTATAAGAAGACCAGATAACACTACCATATTCTAGAATCAACCGAACCAATCGACAATAGACGATTTTCAATGTATTAGTATTATTAAAATACTCGAACATTCTATAAATGAAACCAAGCGTATCGAGATTACGAGAAATAATATTATTGTAAACGAAATTTAAAAGAAAGATCAGAGAAAAATATAATCCCAAGATCTTTTATGGATTCCAATGAAGACAACTTATAAGAATTAATGAAATAATCTTAGATCTAAAAATTCCTCTTACAATTAAAATAAACTATACGGCATTTAGATGAATTAAGAAATAGTTTATTAATGAAACACTAATCATAAAATCTATTAAAATTATCCTGCAAAAAAAAAAAGAACAAAAAAATTTTAAACACACCTATTTCAAATACATCCCCTTTTCTCTCCTTCTATATAGAGTTAAATATTTAAAAATTAATTGTATAATGTTTACAAAAAAATCTCTCAAATGGTTGAAGAAAATGGTATCGTAGTTTCTAGAACGAATAGGGAAAGAAAAAAAGAAATGTTTAGAGTGGATAAGTTTAAGGGTAAAACGCACGTCATGCTAGTCAGAGGAGTACGGCGAAAACGCGAATCGTTCGTACGGTACGATAAGTATGGTAATACGTTAGAATTAAAAAGGTCCAGTTAAGCCGGTAATAATTCAAGATCCGAGGGTGTGTATCAAGGCGAATAAGCATAAATGAATAATGGGGTACGATAGATAATTTAATGTGCTCGTGTGCATGTTGCATTGCTCCGGCCGATTCGCACGCCGCTTACTATACTCGTCCACCTTCGGGTAAACGTACTCTCTTGACTAATCGCTCCTGAGATTGGGTGCACATTTTTAATCCATTTATTATTCTTCGAATGATGAAATCGATTTTATTTAAAAATGAAAAAAAAAACACACATATGCAAAATAATAATTGTACATCGCCTGTTTTATTTATTTATTTGTTTTGTTTTTCTTTCAATACGGTTTCGACGCCATAGAAAATTCGAAAGGATAATAACAATAATAATAATAATAATAATAATAATGCAGTTTCGAAAGTTGTTCCGTGCAATTTTCTTACGGTTTTAGGTGCGTTAAAATATGTATGGAATCGAGTTAAATCCTCCTTCCTTGTATGTGTTGTCCCGTGAGTTGTTGCCCCGTGGCCGCAGAACGAAACGCAAGCGCGGAAGCTGTTACCGAGCCATTTGCATGACATCACCGACGATTTCGTTAAAATCCCTTACCTCTCTTTTTCTCCCATTTGCTTGTCTACCAACGTTCAACTCGATTTACCGTCAGCAATCTAAATAGACCCCGCGTTTCATAGCCCTCCCGGGCTATATTGCTACGATGTAATTCGAGCCTGTAATCGTTTACCGTGCAGAGAACCTAAGTGTTTTGCATTCACCAAAATACTCTTGAATAACCTACGAACTTTGCTTCAACTTTTTTTTTTTAACATATTATTTATATCTACTACAAGAAATATATTTATTTATTTTTTATAAATTATCACGAATAAAATACATTCGATACAAATTTTATTCTACGTAATAATAATAATTATTATTATTATCCTCATGGTTAAAAAAATACGATTAATGATATAAATTCGTAATACAATTGTTGATTTTTATCCCGTGAAAATGACATATGCAGAATTCGGCAGTAAGGGTAAGGAAAAAAAAGCGTTTGCTAGCTCGTGTATCACAGGATCTACGTATCGCTAAAAGTTACGAGGGCATGCAGAAGAAGAAGAAGTAAAAGGGTGGTGGTAGTGGTGGTGGTGATGGTTTCATGGTGAAATAGAAAGAAAAGAGAAAAGGATCGGCGCCGGTAGAGTTTTGTTTCCGAAGAAGCATAAAAATCGGTCTTTTCTGGACGGCTACTGGCACCCACCACCTTACTTTCTTTTTCCCTGCCCGAACGAGAAGACAGTTTTATGCGTTTCACATTAATTTGCATAATCGAATATAAAATCTGAATAACGGGTTTTCCGGGACATTTGGAGTCGTGTGTCACTCGAAAGATTCTTTCCCTATTCTTCTGGATTACGTTGCCAATCGACTTATTTTAGCTTTTTTTCTTTTTCATTTTTTTCTTATTGCGTTAAACTAGTTATTCGATCGATTAATTTGTAAAAAATACAAAATATTATTTATTTCTAAATTTATCTTCTTATTCAATTTAATTAATAAGTCTGAAGGAAACAACAAGGACTTAGTTACTGGCTGAGATTTATCTTAGGTATTTATTTTATCTTATGTTGGTAACTAACGTCTATGTCAGTGTACGATAAAAAGGGATCACAACCCCCATAGAATAGTCGATAAGGTAGGGAAAGGTAATATTAAAGAGACTGGATACTCTCAAACGGTATTCCTATTTTAGGTTTTATGTATTGAATGATAAACATTGATAAACTATGATATCCAATAAAAAATTATTCACTTATCTATGGAAAAAAATCAGTGATGTTTCTTTAAATTTAGCCTCCAATTAGTAGTACAAGTTTCGCATTAAATTATAGAATAAAATTTTTAAATAAAGTTAATGGTAATGCTATGAATCAATGTTTTATTAACCGTCTATAAAAGTAAATTCTGTTATATTTTCGATCAATAAAATAGATTTTGTTTGATTATTAGTTAATAAAATAGATTTATTTATAGCCATAACTTGGTAACGTAAATTTAATCAATAAGTTTTTTAAGATTGTTTATTCTAATATCATTCGAGATGAGTTTAATTTCAACAGAGAGGATAGCAAAGAAAAATTCAATGGTAAAAGATGCACTAAGGGAGAATTCTGTGCTATATTTCTTAATTTATTGAATAGGGTGTACATACTATTGTAGATTAATACGTCGTTCTCTCCCCCTATCATCATATTCAGATAAAATAATTTATTATAATTTATGCCTAATTTTTGTATTTAAAAAGCTCATCAGTAAGAATAATATTTTTCATACGATACACAATAACTTGAAATTTTTTATTGAATTATATCCCACAGTAGATTACCAAGAGTAGTAATTTACGTATTCAAATCAAATTGAAATCACGAATCACAAACCTAGTGTCTCTGATGTTTAAATTTGTAATTATGTTTGATCTGTAAATCATATCACGAATCTCGGGCGATAATATTGAGCAAAGGTTAAAATTAATTTAAATAATGATAAATTCTGATTTAATTTTCTCAACGATGATTAAAATCGAATTATTTTGTTCGTAATAGAAGAAACGTGGAGATTTCATTTAACGAGACTTAAAATATAAGTGTGTAAAATAAGAAAGAGTTAATAATTATGAAAAATAATGGATAAACGGTGCCACTAGTGCGACAATAAATTAGTCACGATTTTCTCTTTCCTTTTGTTTGTGTGTGTTTTTTTTTTTTATAAGCTATGACGATATTAAATAACTTCTTTATTCTTAGTTAGGATGCTGTTTTGTTTACGGGTTTGCTTATTAGAGAATCCGTTACCGGCGGCTACTTTAATTACTTTTTCATTAATACGGTAGTATAAGCAGCGAGTAGAAGAATAAAGGTATTGCAGCACGAAACATCTGCGTTCATAGGAGCTTCTTTGGAAAAAATCTTTTTCGTGTAATATATTTTTATTCCAAGAAGAAAACAAAAAGAAACAAAAGATTAACTTAATAAAATATTCTTTTCTATTTTAATTAAAATATTTAAATGGTTATCATTTAGACAATTCAACGTTATTAATTATTCTAAATTCAAATGTTACCGTAATAATAATAATAATAATAATAATAATAATAATAATAATAATAATAATAGATTGAAATATTGAATAGCATTGAAAGGGACTATTCATTGCAATATTTCAATGTTATTCATCGATGAGTTCGAATTATTTGTCATATTCTCTCTTCAACGAAAACAGAACATTTAGATAATTACAGAGTTAGATATAATGGTTCATTTACTTCCCAAAATTATTCATTTTCTGAACAAAGGTAAAGAGGAGTAATTTAATATATAAGATAAAACGAATTTAATAGTACCAAATTTTCGCATCTACAATATGAAACCCTTTTTCGACTAATATTTTCCCTTGCATATATATTAAAATTAAACAAAAAAAAAAATTATGAAATATTTGAGCGCCTTAATAAGCGCATTTTTCTTTAAAAGCATGCAAAAAGTATATCCCGTAATCAGGCAGCATAGATGTTTCCACTTGGCTTATACGTTTAATCGCTAGATGGTACTGAATGCACCATAATCAGACACATGTAATTTAACGATGCATATATGTAGTTACACGTAGTGAACCTTCCGTACACGCTTGTATGAATTTCATCCAACAACGAGAATGCATTAGCAAATTAATTCAGGCATCTAATCGTCGAATGACGTTCCAAAATCCGATATAATTGATTGATACGGTATGAGCTCAAGATTTCTATGGGTTATGCATCTATCTATATATCTATCTATCTATCTATCTATCTATCTATCTATCTATAAATCTATCTACATCTATCTATCTATCTATGAATGTACGTGTATTCAATATCAGTATATATGTAAGTATTCAATTAGAAGACCAAATGTTCAATTTAAAACGTTGACACGAGAGATTCGGTTGGAGTGACGTTAACTATCCATAAAGTTTCAGCATAAAGTTTCGATGCGCTAGGATTATTTTAGAAAAGGAGGAGGGATTCTCCTTTAAACACGGAAATATTGGAAGGTTATATGAATTTTCTTTCTATTATAGTTTTAATTAACGTTACGGAGGTCGATACTAACGTTCCAGAATCTCATATAATGTAAGGGAGTTAGTAAATTTGGACTAACATGCGATCCCTTGTCTCTATTATCGCGGCCAACATGACGAGACATAAAGACGGCTTGCCTCCTTGTTTCACGACTTCTCTTAGTAGTAAAACTTTGACGTTGGCGCGTTCGCAGGTTGTAACGCGGATTGTAAGCATCGTTGGGGAATTATTTAACCCAACTACCCAGAGGGCTGTTCTTACGCTTTCCTCCGTATTGTACAGATGTTCTTTCCTACTAGTGTGAGAATGTAACACACTACGTTGAGTAAACAATTTCATGAGGTAGAATCGTCGACGATGACTGTTATGCATGTCTGAAAATGTTAATGGAGAAACTGTTTTCGGAAAGTTTCATTGTAAACGGGGGAGAGCTTTCCTAATTATCCCTGACGACAACCTTTGAGATTATCCATTACGTTCATCTCTTATTTAAAACCTAGTATACCTATTTAACGAAAAATATTCAAATAGAATGATTATATATATATTCGTATATAATGTGAATTCCTACGTTACGAATACCAATGGCTCATTCAAAATACTACGACTATTGCTTCAACACGATTTTATCGTACAACGTATCGTCGAATAAAATACCGATAACTAATTCGTAATTACGAAATTAAATTTACTTTAATTAATCGGTCCTATTTAAAGAGTTGTCTTTATCCTTTACCAATTTTCTTTTTATTTTTCATCACTATGATAGGTCATTAAAAAAAAATAATAATTTGCAGGAGAGAAAAATTTTACTCAATATTTACATCTAATGCAAATATCCGTCCTTTATGAAATAATGGTTAATTATTTCGTGAAAAAATACGTTTAACGTATTAATTTCGTTATACAAGGAATTATACAAAAAATAAATAAATAAAATAAAATAAAATTTCGATAAAGGTTGCGAAGGGTCGATTTCTAGTCGAACAACGTACCTCTCTCTATGGGAAGAGAGGGAGAGAGTACGGGGGGGGATGTGGAATCGAACTTGGGGTGGAGTCAGCCCCCGTGAGAGACGCAATCAACGACACATGGTGTTCCAGTACTGAGCAACGAGACCGTGCCAGACCAGCTTGAAACTTTAACCGGTGGATTCGGCCAGGAACGAAATCGCTCGAACAAAGCGATTTCTTTCTTGAGAATACAGCGTTTTGCGAAGGAAAAAGAAAATGAGAGAAAGAAATAAAGAAATAAAGAGCGAGAAAGGGAGATAGAAATAGTTCTCCACCATTTACCACCAACGACGATCGTCTCAATGCAATATTTCGCACGAATATTGTATGGCCTGGTGATTCGCGTTGATAGGCAATTTGCCAATTTCCACTTTTCTCCCTTTTTTCCAGTATTTTCTTTCAAACCAACCGACGAGGTAGTCTTTCACCTATACCCCCTGTAGAGTCGAGTGTCCTACAATTTTGTCCTCTGCATTTCTTATATTTTCGATTTTCTATTTTCCATTACTCGCGAATGATCCTTCGAAAGACTTTTCTTCAATTTTTTCTTTTTTTTTTAATCTATTCTCATAGATTTTTCATACATCCAAAAAGAAGTTTCAACAAAATCCGAGTGTTACAGTTTTTCTATAAATCCTTGTAAGAGTATCTTATTAAAAGAAAATTAACAATTCTCGAAAAAGAAGATAATCAAATCTACTTATCTTCTCGTTTACTCGTAAAAAAGATAAAAAAAAAAGGAAAAAAACAAAAAGACAATAATCTAGTAGGAGCAATCAAGTTGGTTTTATCATCGACAATCCCCATCTTCGTATTTACCTTCACTTAAAAGAGAAAGAGAGTTTTATGTCCCTTTTTTTTTTACGGATAAAACCTTTGTATAAACATACATTGTCATGGAGTCAAGAAAACTGAGATAAATCTCTGCGAACGAGTATATAGAGATATCGTATTATTTCGTATTCGTTTGCTAGCGTATCATTTCCCTTGAGTATGAAAAAGAGAAAAAAAAAAAAAGAGAGAAAGAGAAATAGAAAGAGAAAGCAAAAGAGAAAGAGGACAGATAGATACACGACGATGATAACAACAATAACATACAACGGGAAACAACTTTTCTAATTCCATATCTCGTCAAAAAAATTAGCAAGGGCTAACTTTGTTTTTTTTTTATTCAGAATAATTTTTCACGAGTAAAGTTAAATAATCACTGGGATAGAGATAAAAGATGATTCGATGTGAAAGTTGGATAGAGAATGATACTTTTCAAGGTATTAACGTGTATAAGTAATATCTACGTAGACTGTTGTTGTATGCGAGTAGAATGAGAAACAAAGAGAGATACAAAGATGGGAAAAAAAGGAGAGAGAGAGAGAGAAAGAGAGAGAAGTAAAAAGAGAGAAAAATATATATAAAGAGAAAGAAAGAGGCCGGACCACGGCCATTTAGAGTCAGCCTTGTCTCTTCTACCGTTTATGGGGGTTCGCTTGAAAAACCGCTCTTTTCTTTCTTTCATCTTCCCTCCACCTCGCAGCCCACCTCCCAACATTCTACCCCTCTCTTTCGCTCTTTCTTTTTACCTTCTCGTCCTACGATAGTCATCGTCTTCGGAGAGGACAACAACGACGACGACGTTGCTTTTGCTGTTACTGTTGCTACTACTCTCCAAAAGTCCTCGACGTTAGCCTCGAAGGAGTCCAGCTGGCGATCCCGCGACTCTCCGTTTTTGGGACGCGTGCTACGCAGTATATAAAAGAGAAAGAGAGAGAAAGAGAGTCCTTAGAAGGCGTCAGGTCGCGAGCCTTTGTCTGCCGATCTTCCAAGCTCTCGTACCTTCTACGAAATTTCCGGGAAACGGTTTCTCTCGGATCTTACCGACCCAACAGATCACTTTTAGTCCAGTCATATTAGCATTTTGACAGAATGTTGCTTAAAAAGCCTCGAAATTGTTTACCCAAACCTATTAGGTTAGTGCATATGGAATGTTGGATTTTTTTTACATGCGAACTTTCGTCTTCCTCATTTTGTTATACTTTCGTTTTTGGCATAACCTCGTTTATAGTCGTACTGTCCATTCCCAGAGTCACATTTCAACAAACGAGATTTTCTCGCGAATCTAACTGTATCCACGAGGGAACTTGCTACCAGGATGAAAGTTGACCATACAACAATATTGCAACATCTTTTTGAAATCAGTAAGGTGAAGAAACTTCAAAATCTGATATTTCATACGCACCAAAACCTAATATTAGTTTCCGAGATGTAAGCCAAGTTTTACGGGAAAACATGATTGTTTCGTGATATTTTTCTTCACGTTTTAAATTTTTAATTGAAAAAGTAAATTTTTGTCAGCTGGTGTATGAATACCACTTAATGTAAATCACATTCCCTATCTCTCAAAATTTTTTCCAGGATTTCTAAGCAACATTCATTTTGAGCTCAAAATCTGGCTAATGTGACTGGACTATAAGATATTATTATTAAATTTTATAACTGGAATGATATAACATAACAATGAACTGATATAACATCAGTTACCAAATTAATACTTGTCCTTCTTAATATAGAATTCTTTTTGTATAATTAAGTAACATATCGTGCAACTTTTTAATCGATCGAGAACGTGAGACGTGGAAACAACTAAATGTTATTAAAAAATTGATAACAACATCCAATTGTATCATTTAATCATTTTATTTTATAATCAAAATTAAATGGTGCAATTTTGTAATTATTTATCCAACTATTGTTACCTTTTTATTCACATTTTATCAATACAAATATTTTATTACTTTATTTACTGTATTATAAAATATTTACCGTAGTTAATTAGTAGTGTCAATATCGTTGCAAAGCTCGTTTGTTTTATTAGAAGGATAAGAAAAAAAAGAAAAATAGGAAGAAGAAACTACTGAAAGAACACTGAAAAGTATCTTCTACTTTATTCTTTAAGGAAAAAGAAGAAGAAGAGATGTCGATAATTAGTTGAATGAAAGGAAGAAGGATAATGGGTAACACGGATCAACCTTATCCGATATTGTGACCTTATTCGACGAGACAAAGATGGCATTTGTCTCTTTCTTTCTATCTCATCCTTGTCTCTTTTGCCCATCCTTCGAGGAACATCGATCTTACGTAAACGAATGCGCTGTCTTCGTTCGATCGTCGAATGCTTTCAACGTTCCTGTTCTCCTGGATTCTGTCTTTCTTTTCCTTCCCCCCCCCCCTTTTTTTCTCCAAAGAAAGCTTCGAAATCGCGAGAAACAGGTTTTGCAGCTTAAAAGCTACGTTCTATTCTTTTTTTATCTGTTACCTAACCAATACCAATACACGGATACCCCCGACATTCGTCTGAAAATTGCTACGAGAAGGATATTACGTTTCTTTCTACGTGGATTATGATATATTTTTTTTTTTCTTCTTTGTATTCGTTTTTGATTTTATTTTCATTATTATTGTTCCTTTAAATTTATGTTATTTTATTGTTACATTTTACTTATGTTTTCTTTATTAAATTTATTTCATTTCAATTAATAGTGTTTTATTTTATTTTATTTTATTTTATTTCTTATCTCATTTTATTCGAATGGAAATGAAGAAAGGAATAATGCTTTTATATTTCTAATTTTCTTACTTCAAATAAAAGAAAATGAGAGAGAGAGAGAAAGAGAGAGATGGTAATACATTGAGAAAGAGATACTTTTAATTAAAATTTATCTTAGTTAGAGCAAGTAATCAACAGTGTGTTAAAACTCGAAGTTTTAAACTATGTCGAAGAAATAGTTTAGTATATATATATCTATGAAACAATACGATTAATCAAGTTGAAAAAGGGGATAGCCGGGCTAACTATCCCTGAATGACTTACAGAAGGTAATACATTTAATTTGAATAACTCGAAAGGAGAACATTGATATTCCGATTATTATCCTATCTCGCATAAAAGCTCACACGACCATTTTCGATATTAAACTTGTTAGCCAAACGAGTATTTTTCGCAAATAACGCAGACTATTCACTACTTGAAATAAGAAAAAAATTATTTTAGAACTTGTCAAATATATTTGACGGTAACAATTTCGTTTAATAAATTATTCATATATTGTAAAATAAAAACATAGTGTTAATATTAATAATAATAGGGAGGGGGGAAGAGAAACACGTTGGTTAAGTCAAAATGAGAGATTTCCCCAAACGGTTAGCTAAGTGTTAAACGAAATTCTTCGGCTTTCTTTACCACGATCTTAAACGTTCTCTTATACACACGCAAACACACATACTCATATACTTACGCATATTTATATTTTTATACGTACATTTAAATTTTAGCTAGGATAGGGTAAATCACATTTCGAGGACAAAAATGTCCGCAGGAGTTTCGGCACGGGTACAAAAGTTTATAAACGTTGAGATGGGTGGTGGTGGTGAGTTGCATAGGAAAAAAGAAAAAAACAATTCAAAATAAAAAAAAAAGAGAGAGAGAAAGAGGCAGGGACAGAAGAGGCCGCGTGCTCGGATTCTGGAAAATGGGAAAACGAATACTAACGAGCTACATAGGGAATAGGAAAGAAATGACGGCGTGCTATGTGCTTGCAAGCTCGCATTTGTTGTTTCGCGAGAAAGAAAAGATCTTTCTATCAACTACGCGACGACTCGAAAAGACAAAGGTTGTAAAGGAAATAACAACAACAACAGCAACAACAAAAATACAGAAAAATTAAAAAAGGAACGAGAAAAATAGGTTACACGGTTTCACGAGAATATTCGGTTTGAAATTTTCAACTCCACCCTTCCCATCTCCTCCTTTTCCTCCCCATACCCCCGTTAAGTTCGTTCTAATCCATCAAAAAAGGGCTGCCGTATCGTCTCGAAAATTCGTAACGGGATTAAATACTACGCGAGTTATGATTTATCGCGAACGGTTATCTGTCTTTCTTTTTCTTCTTCTTCTTCTTCTGTTTCTATCTTTTTTAAATTTTATTTTTGTTAATAAATAAAGCGTCATATGCAGAAATGCACGTCTTGCTTTTAACATTACGCAACGAATTCGTTAGAGGTCGTATAAATCATGCGCTCGCGCAGGAAGATCGTTAAATATGGATTGTGAAGCTCGAGACGAGGGTGTAGAGAAAAAGAGAGATAGATAGATAGATAGTTAGATAGATAGATAGATAGAAAGATAGATAGATAGAGAAAGAGAGAGTATGAGAGAGAGAGAGAGAGAGAGAGAGAGAGAGAGAGAGAACGCGTTATGCGCTTTAAAATTACGAACTGCGTCGCGTCATAAATTTTTTAGATAAAACCACTCGTTCGCATCGTAGGAAGGAATTATTACACTTTCGGGATGGGATGGAAAATGACGGATACTTGAAATTTTCTTTTTGTTCTTTATTTACTTCTAAGAAATATATAAAAAAGAAAAAAAAGTAACGTCGTAACTTAATCTTAAGAATCGATCTAATTGAAAAGAAACGAACGAAAGGGTAAAATTCGAATGGTCTATTTGATTTCGATAAAATGAGGTGAAGGTGAAGGAAGAAGAGGAGGAGGAGGAGGAGGATGGGGGTGAGCATGGGGAAGAAGGTTCGCAGAGTAGAGCAGAGGTGACCACTCCGGTTGAAATCAGTCGACGAATGACGCAGAGAACTCGGCCTTGCTCAAACATCGCTCGACTAATTCGGGAATTATTTAGGCAAACACTCGGTTCGAATGCCGTCGGCTTGTTCCCGTCGAGACGTGGGAACTTGGTCTGGGATAGCTGCAAACGGCCGACTACTATGTAGATCCTTTCTATGTAGATCCCTATGTAGATCCCCCTTAAGTTTCTGAATTCTCCGAGCAAGCGAACGAACGAACGAACGAACGAACGAACGAACGAACCAATACGAGTGAACGAGTGAACGAATGTATGAACGAATATATGAACAAACGAGAGAGTGAGTGAGTGATTGAGTGAGTGAGTGAGTGAACGAGTGAATGAATGAGTGAGTGAATAAACGTTAGATCAGTCTACGAAAAGGCTTTCACGTTTTTTCGAGATTGACTCTCTCTCGCGTGTTTGTTCTCCGTGTTAGGTCGCGGCTTTTCAAAGGATTTCCTTTAATATCGTCGATTCTTTTTTTATTTTTCTTTCCTCCACTCTCACACCAACGTCCCTTGTTCCCACCCTTTCTTCCTTTTGCTACATTTCTACCCTTTCACTGTCGTTAATCGGTTAAACGTTCGTTACTATTTTCTACGAAAAATCGGAAAAAATCAATGTACTACCGGTTTCTTCTTTACCGGTTATTATAGATTGTTTCTTTTTTAAATTAAATTTTTTTTCTCTTCCATTCTATCAAAGGATAGAGCTTCGGTAGAGATTTTAGAAACAATAAGACCTAATACTTTTTATTATCTGTTTGTTTTTTCGATAAAATCGAATATGTTATGTTCGATTCGATGGAGTAAAAGAATACAATTTTCTTTAGCTAAATATCTTCATAGTTTTTAATTTCGGTTTTACGCGAAAAGAGCAAAAATAGAATAAAAATAAGGGAAATGTTTCTTTTTTACTTTTCTTCCTGTTTATTTTTATTTATTTTTTTTTCTCTATGTGGAATAGACGTTTGCTTTATTTCGCGCAAAGATCGTATAATAAAGGCAGCCGTTCGAAATGATTTTAAATACATAGCGCAATGACGAGGTACGTATTTACAAAGAATAATGCATATAAAGCACATAGGAAGATGGGGTGAAGGATAATATAGAACAACGGCGTAATGGGAAAAGTACAAAGTGACAAAAAAAAAAAAAAAAGCAACAGAGAAGGAAAAAAAAAGGATTGATAAAAAGAGTCGGAGGGTTTTGTCTGGAGTCTGCGCATAACCAACTTCTGTATGCATGCAGTCCTATTCATTTCTCGGCTGAATTCCGCCGAAAACGGAAAACGAATGTAACTAGTCTGGAGAGGGGAAAAAAAAGAAAACAAACAATTTTAATTAGTTTAATTTGTTAAATATGCGAGGGGTATTATCTTACGCATGTGAAATTCATCCGATCAATGATTTAAATCGTGGATATTTTTGTTAAAGAATTGTACAGAGGATCGTAGTTATAAAGGTAACTGTTTCTAGTCATAGATTCATGTTAAATAGACTTTAATTAATAGTCTTACACATAATACTTTTATCGTATTTAGGTTTGAAATTTATTAATAATATAAAAAAGTTAATTAAATGCATTAATTAACGAAATAAGCTAAAAAAATTTTCTTCCTTTTGCAAATCGTTACCTGGAAAATGTTCTACCATTGAAAATAATTTAAAAATGTCAGATAATTGATAATATTATATTATAGAATTTGTATAATAATTTATTCTTTTTTTTTTTAATTAAATATGTTATATTTTAGATACACGAAGCGTAGAATATCCGATTTACGCATGAACGAACATAGTGTATCCTCTCGATAAAAGTACGACCTTGGGCAATTTATCAGTTATTGGGGATAAATTATTCATCTGTTGAGATGTTTCTTATGCTGGTGATCGATAAGAAGCATATTATTGTCCTTTTGCATCTAAAATGGGAGAGACGTTGGTAGCTCATTATAAGACGTCGTTATATTCGAGCATAGTATAACAACATTATAGAGAAATTTCATGAAATGATAATGTTTCTATAATATGTACTTCAATTTAGCAAGAATTAAGCAACAAATATAGTCTTAGTCTTCAACACAAGTATATAAATGGATCACATAGGGGTATATACATACATATATATATATAATATATACATAATAACGCAAACTAGGTGGTAGACAGGACTCGTTTAGGGTAAACAACGAGGTGGTTCAGGACTAATCGCCGTTCTAGTCGAGTTATGGTTCCCACATCGGCTGGTAGGGTATTATGGGTACCGATGGTGCTTTCACGCCTCTTCGATCAGAAACAGCCTCGACCAGTTTGCTGCCCGACGAGCTACCGATAACTGTTTACGCGGGGTCACCACTTAATTTTGTCAATACGCTGTCGCACGGGTATGGTTTGCTCGGGCCGCTTTCAAAGTGTTCTACTCACCGAATACGGACTATTAATCCGACACCTTTTGATATCGCCTAATGTTTGTAAAAATCTTTTCTTTCATTTTCCGTCTTATTTTATAATCTATTATGAAATCAAAAAAATAGTCCAATAGATTGTCGAACTTAAGTGATAACTGATTTTGAGTAAACCAAAGATTCGTTTGAGGTTGCATCTTAAAACTGCGATTGAATACAAAATATTGTCACAGTACGATGAATTTCTATGGGTTCTATAAAGTAATATTTAATCTGACTTTAATTTAATAATTATGTTATCTCTTCAAAACAAGAACAGAATATTTTTATGATTAGATAACATTATTGAATAATAAATTATTTCTTCTATAAAGTATTAAAAATATCTTAGATAGCAAGGAATTAATAATAAACAAAGTCATTATATACTCTATAAGTATGTAAATATTCTTTATTTAAAAAAATCA
The DNA here is from genome assembly GCA_023678845.1 of Mischocyttarus mexicanus. Lineage (NCBI taxonomy): Eukaryota > Metazoa > Arthropoda > Insecta > Hymenoptera > Vespidae > Mischocyttarus > Mischocyttarus mexicanus. The sequence goes on from JACGTP010000001.1 coordinate 4,684,130, forward strand.
GATTAGGTTCTGTGTATTATTGTAAACCTAATTGGTAAGATTTAAGAAATGTTCGGTTTAATACAGAAGTAATAAAGTTAGGTATATGTGTATGCATATGAGAGATAATAGGCTGAGAAGTTGCAGAAGAGAACAGAAGCAAAAGAGAAAACGGTGCTCATAGGTAACTCGGTAGGAGCTTTGAGAAAGGAGAGACTAATTTATTCGCAAGTACCCAGCCGCAACTCGTCGAGGTAAACGGGGTCGAAAGGTTTGCTGGGTCTCTATACCGCGACTGGTAAACTAATGGTAACCTCTTTGGAGAATGTACATATATATTGGGTCGTCACGTTCGAAGGAACCGGCCCTTCGGCAGCGGCATGTTTCGACTGCTTTATAGTCTTCAATTTGCACCTAAGCGTTGATACAAGCCTTGTTGTTCTCTGGGTCTTTGCTAAGACCGACAACTCTCTGGACATCAAGAACTTGTCTGTCTTCTTCTTCTTCGTCTTCTTCTTCTTCTTCTTATTTGATGATCATCTTCTCCTGTAAGATAGAATATATAATATTTAACAAGACGTCAGTGAAACGTCAAGAAGCATTCTTCTTTTTGAATAAATTACTTTCAATGAATTTTAATAAGACTTTAAGGATCGATGTAAAAGAATTGAAGTTCTAATATTAATATTAGGTCTACCGGATAGTTCTGTCCGTTTCTATGATGATATTCGACACGTAAGCAAATGTTTATTTGACGGTAAAAAAAATGTGTATTTTGTTTTATTCTAAAAATCGGACAGAACTTTCCAGTTGACCTAAGATTTTTCATCAAACGTATACGTATCTTCTCGAAAAGTTTTTATATAAATATTAAAAATAGAAAGTAATATAATAAATAGAAAATATTATTAAAGTTAATATAATATCTTTGAAAATTGTCTTCTGTCGAATGGAGAAAAGAGGAATTGTTTAATTCAGGAACAAAAATGATAATAGAAAAAAAGGAGATTAGGTAAAAAGGAGGAAATTAAGAAAATAGGAATATGAAAGGAGAAATATCGTATCGAATATGGTTTCTTACGAAAGGCGTTGGCTCACAACTTCCCTGCTATGTCGACGCCATCTTAGACCACTGGAATTGGTTAATTGCGTTTTCCCCTAAGCCACGTCTAGGCAGAATGCAATTTCGATCTGGTTGGTCTAGTAGTAACGCCAGGACCACACTAGGTATTCCAAGGTTGTACGCGTTTCGCGGAAACAAGAGCTCTTGCCTTGCGGGAGTGCACAATCTTCTCTCTCTCTCTCTCTCCCGTTCTTACCAAATGTATTGAAACCCTGGTACAAGAAAGAGAGATAAAGAGAGGGAAAGAGAGAAAGAGAGTGAGAGAGAGAGAGAAGAGCCCTGAAGAAATATAAAACGGGCAAGTGTATTACCATTATCGCCATTACGGAGAGCGCGTTTCTCGTTGTTATTGCCGGCTTTGATGTGGAAATACGTGCGTTTAACCTTTTCTCATAGGGGGGTTGTACCAAACCCGATATCGGTACTCCTCGAATGCGCTTAACAACCTACCAAACGTGCTCTTTCCTGTTCCGGACAAAACTAGAAAAATATTTCTTCGGGCTTACTTCTTCTTCTTTTTTTTTTCTTTTTCTTCTTCTTCTTTTATTGATTTGTAAAAAGGTGTGCTGTTGCTGCCTTTTTTCAGTTTCAACGTTATACTTTCTTTATATGAAGGAAAACGGAAAATGGTTCTCTCGCGCGAGAAGTTTTCTCTTGGAAAGAAAGTCGATCGTATGAAACGCGAAAAAGAGAGAACCTCTTTTTCTTTTCGACAAAAATAACCACGATGACGAATTTCTTTTTAAAACTGACTTAAATGATATGTGTATTTATATAACAAAAAATATAGAAACCTTTTTTTTATATATATAATAATTAATTTCCACAAATTTCGTAACCTTGCAACGAAAGAATAAAATCGAACGAAATAATACACTTAGTATTCTTCTTCCATCCATGATTTTATGAGAAAATATTTTAACCAATTTTTCTTTTTAATCTAAAAGAATGAAAAAAAAAGAAAAAAAAGAGAATTGTTTCGTTTAAATTTTTTATTTCGTTCTCGTTCGAAAGAATCGTTGGATAATTTTTGGGCTGTCGCGGTGTGTGGGCAGTGTGGCGGACCTCCATCGTAGGGAACGGTCCCAAATGGGTAGAGTGAAACAGAGTGAGGTTGGGAGGAGAGAGAGAAACAGTGAGTGAGTGAGTGAGTGAGGGGGGAGAGGGGTGAAGAGGGATGAAGAGGGAGGTAGCGGCCTCACACGGGGAGGACCGATGGAGGGCCGGCGCGAGTCCCGACGCGAGTCCCGACGCGAGGAGGTCTCAATCTCACGGGATACGCCGCGAGGTTCGCGTGCACGTGCCTCTCTCTCTCTCTCTCTCTTCTTCTCTCTTTCTCTTTCTCTCTCTTTTTCAGTTCCTCTTTGTATACGTTAACACACTACCACCATTACCATCACCACCACCACCACCATCTCACCACTTGGATAGATTGCTGCGAGTTGTTCCTTTTGTAACGCGTTATGCCTTTATTACGTTCCAAACGTTATATCATTATTCCGTAAAGTGGATGGGATGGTGCTGGAGGACATTTAAAAACTCATACAAATTATCTACCTTATTCAGTATATTTTTATCTTTTTTTCTTCTGTTCTTTTTTCTACAATTTTTCCATTTTTTTTAATCCTTTCTTTTTCTCGTTACTCAGGATAACGACACGTCATCGACAGATTACTTAAATATAGTCGAGAATTGTATAAATTGATTTAATCGATAGAAATTCGAGGTAACTCTTTTTGAATGAATAAACTCTACGCCAATGGGATGGAGAGAAAAATAGAAAAGGATAGTTAGAAAGAAAGAGAGAAAGAGAAAGAACTCGAAGTCGTTCCGGCTGATTTTACCGGCATGATTAATCGGCACCGCCTACTTATCGTGTTAGATTTAGACAACGGGCCTGTAGGGCCCAACGGAGAGGGTCTTGTATTCGATGCTTCCACAAAGAATGTCTGCGCAAGATACGTGTTCGATCGATTCAGAATGTTACTTTTTTGTTTTATTTCTTTTTCGTTTTAGTTTTTTCTTTAATGAAACTTTTCAAAGGACGATAGAAATTTTATGAGAACGATATGAAATGTGAGGGAGCATACAGGTAAAGAAAAAGAGAGAGAGAGAGAGATAATCTAGAGTCGATCGACAGTTAAACGATATTATATCGAAGGTTCTAAAATTAATTGTTGTGTGTGTGTGTGTGTGTTTGTCGATCGATATCTATTACGAGATTTTATAGAAGAAAATGAGTTAGGGTTTGATTTACCTTAAATGATTGTTAATTAATCGATGAAAATGTGTATATTTTAGTCTAAAAGCATAAGATGGGGAGGAGGTATATATAAGTTCGATTTATCCGTCATTCTATTAAATTTCTTTTATTTATTCTTGTTTATATGACATTTCCAAAATAGAAAATTCTATTTATATTACGAATATTATCTTCATATTATACATATGTGTATGGTATAATCTTCGGAAAGTCATATAAATAATAATCAATAGAAGAGTTTTAATTGACTTTCATAGAAGACAATGAGTCAGTCTACCGATGGATTTCGATGAGCATGGTACGTCAAAGAGCATGGTTCATGTTTCTATATTAAAATAAATATATTTCTT